>RJWH01006943.1:0-46868 GCA_004363575.1 Solenodon paradoxus | reverse complement strand
CCCGCCGGCTATTTATGCCTCAGGATTATGCAATCTGGCTCCAGCCATTCATACCCTCACTCTGACACACTGGGGATGGCGGGGGCGGGGCGGGGGGTGGCGGGGCGGGGGGCGGGGGAGGGATCATTCCTGGGCGCCGGGTCAGTTCTAAGTTTGCATCATCCCCATCATTACGAGAGATTTTGGGTTTCCATTCTTGCCAGCGGGTCTTGCGGGAGACAGCTGGGCTACAAACTCACTTGGCACACACTGGCACACACGACTGCTTATTTAAACATAATAATAAAGGCACCAGAGCGCCGGCAGAGCAGCCAAGCAGCGCTCAGCGCTGGGCTCCCGGCAGACCGGAAGGAACTGATAAACCCAGCGCTAATGATACCCGCGCCCTCCCCCGTCGGAAGTGTCCTCCAAGCGCCGGTCATTGAGAAATACCAAAGGGGCAGAATGAGGGTGACGTGAGGACAGGCCGGGGCGCTGCTGCGCGCGCCTCTCGGGGAGGGGAGACGGGGCGCTGCAGCGCGCGCGTGTGTGTGTGTGTGTGTGTGTGTCCGCTTCTAGCGTTTGGGACACGGCGCAAGCCTTAGGGCACTGTAGAATCCTCAATCAGCCTCCCTTCGAGACCCCGAGGGGATGGGAGGGAAGGGCGATCCCCTCAACCCGGGAAGATCTACACTCGTGGCTCTATCGGACCCAGACGCGTGAGAGTAGGGAGGACGCAGAGAGGGCCAAACAATACTAAGGAGCTAAGGTGGATAAAATGTCCGCTTCTTCAGGCTCCCGTGCGGGGCTGGAGGGGGCGGGGGCCACCGCCCGCTTCCAAGTGAAACAAGACCTGCGTGTCTACTGAGCATGCCCGTTCCGCGGCCAAGGAGGGTCGCTCCTGTTCCGCGCTCCGGTCTTTCCAGGCAGCCGGCGGGAAGGACTCTGGTGAGGATGCTCTGGCTCCGGTTACTCAACAGAGTGATAGGTGGATAGATAAGGGTTCTGCTGGGGACTCCACTTAGTTTGAAGTTTTTAGGCGTTACTTTTGAAGCAGCAGGATCTCATTCTGAGTCAACAGCCTTGATTTGATTATGTTCAGTCCTCCCATTTTGCAGGTTATGGTGAAGACTCTGGGATACGGGCACTTAGCTCTTTAAGCAATGTCATTAAAGTAATGCCCTAAATCCATATTATTCTTTATTCTGGTAACCATTCGTGGACTTTGGTATTTAGATCAATTTAGATCAATAAACATCTGAGTTATTCACCCAGCATCTCCATTTATTTTATGGAATGGTAGGAGTCACAGTAATTGATGGGGCAGATCAAGAGGTGACTACTAGAAAGGGTTCTGATGAACAAGACAGAAGAAAGCTGAAAAGTGTGTTTATTTGTTTGTTGTTAAAGGAACATGGAGAACATGGAGTAGAGGGGAGCATTTGGTAATCTAACTGGCTAAGCAGAGAAAAGCGTTGCGAGGAATCTCCTTGCGCTGTACTTAACACAGTGCCTTCACTGTATAGCCATTTTCTCTTCCAAGCAACCCAATGATGTGGGTATTCTGACACTACAGAGCCTGAATCTGACACTTAAAGACCCCAAGGACCTGCTGGGTCTGGTACCAGGAGATCTGAGTGGGAACCTGGTGACTCCTGAACTTTGAAATGTTTCCTTTTGCTCCTCGGGCTGCCTAGTGCCAGGCTTGGTCAGTTGTTCACTGTTATTAGCAGGAGCTGGATGGATGAGTGGTGATGACTCCATTCAGCCTGCTCACAGAACTTCCTACCTGCAGAAATTAATAATCACTCACCTGCCACTTTGCTATTTGAACACTATGAAACCGGAAGATAAAGCCAAGGAGATGCTCAATGATGCATAATTTTGAGGTGGCAAATACTTAACATTGCTGGAAGTTTGGGATGACTTGTGGGGTGTTTTTTAGTACCTCCAGGAGAAAAGCAACAATGGCCGAAGGCGAAAACTGGGTAGATGGCTTAGACTTCTGGGTATTTAGAGAACAATGAGATCTTGCTTTGTTCAGTGCCAGATTAGAGGACTTTCAATGACCTCAAAAACTGAGAAAGATAAGCTTGGCCTTGTTATCCCTGTTTTATAAAGAAACTGAAGAATGGGAAAAACTGGTAAAAGGCCTCAACCTTAACTACCAGGAGAAAACCAGAACCCAGGTGTTTCTCCTCTACCTAGTTCCCCTTTCACCACCACACACCAGTACTCAGCATCAAAGAACCATGAAGCCCAATCCATGTCCACAAAGGCTATGATAAACACAAAACCTAGGGTAAACCACTAGTTTCTTCTGACTGAAAGTGAAACTTACCATCTTTGCAGTACTTATGACACTCCAGATGCATACAGATACCCTTTAGATATGCTATATTTGAGACTTACATTTAATCATCTCTTAATTTGCTCAGTGGTTGCTGTTTTGTTAAAAATCTCTATAGTCTCTTTACACATTCAGGAGGATGGATGGAAAGTCTATTGTGCTTAGAGAGCAAGAAGAGGCAGGAACTGTATATCTCTTGCTCCCAAAGACCCCAGAAGGAAATACCCAATGACTTTGTAACTTGTGGAACCCACTGCAAGGTAAAAATGCAGAGCCCTTTGTTCAAACACTACAAAGAATTTCAAGATTGCAACATCAGAGCACCAAACCAAGCACAGATGCCTGTGCACCTGTACAAGCTGTATGCCCAGGAAGCCAACCCTGGCCATTGACCAGATAGTGCTGCTTTGAAGAACATGGGTATACCCAGGCCCCTGGACCCAGGTCAAGACAGGATCACAATTAATAAGACAAAGGCTTGGGGGAGGAGGCCTGAGCTCTCCATCTTTCCATCTCATTATGCCAAAGCCCACAGGACAGGCAACCTCTGGCCCAGTAACTATGGCCTACGAAAGTACTGGGGCAAGGACCATCCTCAACCAACAAGAGACTTACATGTATTTATATATGAAAAATTTACACATATACACATATATACATATATATGTATATATATTTGGGCTTACCTTTAACCAGAGAAAGTACATCATTTCTACTGAACTGCAAACGTTTCTGGGCTGTTGGATTTACCCTTTTTAAAAATGTACAGATAATGACTACTTAAAAGTGGTCTTGCCCTACCAAGGCAAAAGAGACCACAAGATTCTCGTGTAACAGCAAAGCCTCAGCCATTCAGAACGTTGGCAACCTCGCCTCTGCAGCCCTCACGCTCCCGCCCCACATGGGAAGCGGGGGTAGTAGGTCCTCTAAGCTACAGCACTCTTCTTGCCTTCCCCTGAGTCCCAGGTCTCCGTCTTCTCCTCTAACCTCCCTCCCAATTTTTAATCCAGGAGTTTGGACGGAAGGAGGGAACCAAACGGGAGCCAGATGTGTGCGCGTTCTGGGCTCCCACCTCCGCACTCCTCTAGGGCTCCCTAAAACCCGGAGCCCTGCCTCGGAGGATCCGGAGCTAGACAGACGCCGCGCAAACAACTCGGCTCCGAGGCTCCTCCCGGAGTGGAAGCCTGGAGGGAGGGGGAATGGAAGTCGGGCTTGCTCGGTAGGCGGGACAAAGTTTTTTCCCTCCCCCACACCCCCCCTTTTTTTCGGTCGCAAGTAGGAAGCTTTTTGCACTCCACCACCTCTGGCCGCTGGGAAGACGTCATCGCTTCCGCCCTACTTCCTCCTCCTGTTGGCGGCGGTGAGAATCCAATATGGAGTAAATCGGTGGAGTCGAGAGATGGGGCTCGGACGGTGCGCCCTGCACCGCCTCCCAGGGGCACCTCCCCCTGTTGCCGACCGCTCCCCGGAACCGTGATTGGCCCGGCCCCCTGGGGGCGACCTGGGGCCGAGCCCCCACCCGCGGCCAGCCCTTTCCTTCTCTCAGCAGTCCCCGCCGCTCCACAGCGCTCTTGTTTTTCTCCTCCTCCCTACGGCGGTCCCAAATCTCTCCCCCTCTACCCGCTCGCGACACCCGGGAGCCCCCGCCCTTCTCACCCGTCGGTGTTGCGGCGCCCAGTGCTCCCGCAGCTTGCCTCTGCACCCCTTCCCCCAAACCTCACCCCGCGCTTCGGTCGCCTGGCTTCCCCTTCTGCCTTGTGCGGCGCCCCCTTCATCTCTAGCCGCTCCCCCAACCCCCAACCAAATCAGACGATCTCCGGAGATGTGAAGTAGGGGGGTGAGCGGACAGGAAGATGAAGGGAGCAAAGCTGCCCGCCGCGGGACAGGCGTCTAGGTGAACAAGAAAATGACCGAAGAAACACACCCGGACGAGTAAGTTTGGCCGTGGGGTGGGACGAGGGTTGCCCGAGGGAGTAGCAAGGGGACTGGGGTTGAGGACGCTGGCGGGGACGTTCGTTGGGTGAACTTGGCGTGGGGTGCAGCCACTCGCTGGCCTGTGTGGTTTAGAACGTGAGATTCCCCCGCCTCTTGTTGGAGTGAGGTGGGGACAAAACTGTCTTGGGCGGGCGGGGGTACGCCTTGGGTCCGCGGGTTGGTGGCCGCTGCGGGGTCCAAGGGCGTGCGGGTGACCTCAGGGCCGTCCGGGCTCTCTCTCCAGAGACTCACAAACACCCGCTTCCCCGAAATCCTCGGCTGCAGAACTGAAGACCCGACACCCTTGCTCCGGCGTTCTGGGATCGGTGGGTTTTTATCCCGTGACTTTGTGACTCTCCCGCTCCGCCGCTTGCCCCTCAGTCCCCTCGGGAACCCACTCGGGCCCAGACTCCGCCATTTCGTTTTCTGAATCGCTCTCATTTGCATACCACATTTTCATTCATAAAAACACGGTCGAGTTGGAGGAAGACTGGGCGCCGGCTGCTCTGGGGTCTGCATGCGCTGGGGTGCCTGCGCGAGCGAGCAGGCTGGAGCCGCCCGAGGGGTCCCGCGGCTCTTGTGAGTGTGCACGCACTTGTGAACCCGGGACTGGAGCCCCGTGGATTAGGGGGAGTCGGGGGCGCATTCGAGGCGTGTGGTGCTGGGGCCGGCGGGAGTGTGCGGGGCAGCGCGCTACTGGCCAGTATGTGTGTCTGTGTGTGTGCGCTCGCGTTGCGCGCGTGCACTGGCGTGCGGCCCCGAAGGGAACAATGCTCGCGGCACTCCACCCGAGGGGCTCCGGGACAGACCCGCCGCCTCCAGCGGGACTGGTGCCATTCGCCAGCGGCAGGCTAAGGTGCAACTCCCGCCTTTCTTTTGCTGGGTCAGGTTTGGCTTTCTCGGGCACCCGCGCCCGACGCTTTTCTAACCTCTGATGCAGTGGAGACAGGGCCTGAAGTCGTCGGCCTCAGGTCCGAGTGGTCACTGCTCTGAGACTGCCGCCGCCAACCACTTTCTTTATTTCTTTTTTTTCTTTCTTTTTTTGTGAATAAGACGCTCTTCTTTATTGTCACATGATATCCCTCCCCTCCTCCCCTGCACATTCATAAATCCGGAGCCTGCCTCGGCTCCTTTCATTCAGTCTGGCATTAGCCAAGGTTGCAGTGGCGCCGGCCTGGGCGCTAGGAGCTGATGGTCCGCGATGGGACGTGCCCTGGAGGGAGGGCCCGCGCGTGTCTGCGGGGGTGGGAGTGGGGGTGGGGCCCGGGGTCTTTTACCTCGACAAGCGTTTAGATTGCAGACTGGGAGGGCATCTTTTGCAGCAGGTGACTGAGTACTATGCTTAAATCTACTCACATTTTTTATTTTTTAATTCTCTTTATCCTTGGGCGGGGTTGGGGGTTGGGAAGGTTGTTTTTGTTTGGGAAAGGGAATTTCCTTCCTGTAGGTCCCTAAGGAGGTTTGACTGCAATAACCCCTGGTCAGCCAGACACCCGGTTGGAAAGGATCCTGCCTGGGGTACTTGTCTCTAGCGTCCCACTACATCTTCTGGTCTTTGTATGTAGACATTTTACTTCGCCCTCATACACTGTCTTGAAATGGTAAAATGAAAAAAAGAAGCTGCTCTTCTAGGACTGAAATATGCAGAAAGAATATGCTGCTGGGCCTTGCCTCCTTTTGGACTTGACTAATAAACAGGTATCTTTGTGGGATCTCCTTGGTACCTGCCCACACAATAGCAGCTGCCATGCTCTCTCAGATTCCTTATTCTTGGAGATTGGTTCGACCACTCTGGGTTGTGTTCCTTGGTTTCATTCTTTCGGAAAATAATAGCCTGACCTCTCGCTCTTCACACTACTGTGTCAGCTTTGCATTCTACCCTATTTGGTATCCAAAGCAAAATGATTTTGGGTGGGATCGCTAGCAAGAAATAAACATCTCTATTCCAGGCTCTCAGAACAATTCAGCAGGACACCAGCTGTTCCCATTAGTGTCTGAAGCCCAGTTGAGACAATGGATATATCTGAGGACAGGTTCTGGTTTCATTTAGAGAATTAGAAAATTGTGGTGCCTTAGCCTACTGCAGAAAGGCCTTTTGGGGATTAATTTTATTGTAATGACCTTGGCATGAGACATGAAATGCCTGGTAAGAAAGGGGCTGCTGCATGGGCTATAAACTGCCATTTTTGTACATTGCCCATCATATTGTTAACGTTCTTATGTAATGACCCATCTGAAAAATTCTTTTGAATTGTTAGTGCCCAGGAAGAAGGGTTCTCTATGAGTTTCGGAGCTTGCCATGCTTGTGTTTTTGACACCACTGTCTGGAAACTCAGAGCTAAAATTACTGCTTGATTACAGTAGCCATATTAGCTTAGGTTTTTGCTAGTTTTACCCCTCCTCTGTATGAATTGTTTTTTTCCCCTAAGAGAAAATTGCAGGCAAGGATGAAGGCAGATAGGCCTGTAGGCAGGAAGAGAGAAAAGGAAGAGTCGTTTTTATTTTTAAAAGAAAGGTACAGGCTGGCATGAAAGCAAGTAGATAGGCAGGTAGGAAGAGAGGAAGAGGAAACATTCTATTTCATTTTTTATTTAATTGTTCACACGGGTTGTTTCCCTCCAGATTCAGGACTCAAACTCAGGGACGTGTGGCTTACTCCAGAGGTGATCATAACTGCTGCTCCACCAGGGTGCGCCATTATTTATTTTATTTATTTGTTTATCTTGGTGGTTACCCCCTCTCCCACCCCCTTGAACCAGGAGCCCTGGGATATTTGTGAACTGAGCCCAACCACTACTCTACCAGGGCTGCCCCTCTATGAATCTTGGTCTTCTGTTTTCTCTTCTGATGGTTTTATGTTTGAAGTCCCTCAGATACCTTTTGGAAGTAGACAAGGTGTGTTCCTTTAAAGAAAATCTGTGACATCAAACTTGAGAGTTAGGAGAGATAGATATCAATTGTAACAGGTAAAATACATTTTCTTGATAATCCACATATATTTAAGGGATTTTTTTAGTTAAATGATGCAGATATTTAAATGTTACATTTAGTATCAGAATACAATAAATCAGAATCTTACAGTCTTACAACTGTTAAAATAGTGCTTTATTTTTAAAAATAAATATTTGTTCTTTTCCATGCATTTTAAAACTTTTCTCTAATAAATGTATGGTTATTCTGGACAACTCGTTTGTTCTTTTCATAGTCCTGTAATATATCTTTTGTATAGAAAATACACTGACCCTTCTCTAATGCCATTCCAGATAGAAATGATTAAGATTTACAATTCTACAGATTTTTTATTTTTATTTAAAAAATAAGGCATATCAACAAACTATCGAAAGAGGTCTCTTGTACATAGGAGTGGAAATTTCTTTTTATAAATTATAGCCTATGTGATTTGCATCATTAATGTATATCTCTGTCTTGAAAGTGCTAGATTATGACTGTGAATGGGTTTGAAATTTGCAGACAGAATGAAGAAATGCTTCTCAAGCAAGCTGTAACTCAAGAGACATGCTGCTGTTCAGCTTTCTGTTTTTTTCCTCTCACCAGCTCTTGTCTGAAACACACATCTTGCTGAGAATGGATTTATGTCTTTGTCCTCAGTCATGTTTTTCCTAATGTTGAAAAGTTTCTCGTTTGTTTTTTTCCCTTAAAATTTAATATTTTTGCTGAACCATTTTGAAGGAACAACAGATCAATTCATATCTAAATAAATACTTGAGCTTACTTCCCAAAGATAATACTCTTCCTTGAAACCCAGTAGCATCATCATACTTAGAATGATTCCCTGATGTCTTTAACACTTAGTTTCAATTGTCTGAAAAATGTCTTGTATAACAGGTTATTTCAGCCAGAGGCAAAAGATTTCGCATTAAAAATGCATTCGTAACATGCTTAAGGCTTAAGGTTTAGCTGTTTGCTCACTTTCAGATTTAAGGCAGGTTTCTTACAGATTTTACCTTGCTTTTATCTGAGTGATAAAATGGTAATAAATATTATCATTTTTGTGGAGTTATTGTAAGAAAAAAAAATGAGATAGCTTATGTAAAGCTTGTATTACAGCATCAGGCATGAGACAGGCTTGCTGGTCACTGAGATTCTTTCTTACAGGCTCAGCTTGTTCATTTTCAGCTATAGCCTTGTGATGTGTTACCCTCATGTAACTGATGGGGGAAGCTTAAGTAAAGTTACTTGCCCAAGACAGCAAACATTTTTTAATAGCACTTTGATCATTTAGTCTTCTCAAAAATTCTGTGAGGCAGATGGTATTATTACCCCCATTTGTAGATGGGGAAACTGTGGCACAGAGAGATTAAGTAATTTGACCAAGGTCGTACTATCAGTAATTGAAGGACCTGAGATCTGAGCAACCCAGCCGCCTAGATCAGTAAGGACTGTTTTTAACCACTGTGAGGTCCTGTCTGAGAGGGGAAGAGGTCACCATCTATAGTCATTATAATTTTAGAGGTCACATTTCTTCCAGTTATTGTCCCTAATTCTTCTAAAATTGGTAACATCTGGCCTTGCCATAATTTTTCTACTTTTCTTATTTTCCCTGAAAATGCTACAAGGTACATAATGAATTAAGGCCAATTTAAAAAAACTGGGCTTGAGCATTCTGTGGTACACCTTAAGATAAAAAGGAGAGTGGGAATTCAGTGTTGGCTATTTCTGAAACGTTATATCCATTCATGTCATGTATGACATGTTAATCTATGTCCATTGAAATAACAATTGTGAAAATTAAATCCCATACAAGTATTTATCCATTTTATTTGCATTAACCTTTAAAAGGAGACTGTTTCTACCTTATATGAGTAGAATCTTTACATATTAAAAAACAGAGTTGACTATGCATCCATCCATCCGAAAATCTTGAAAGCAAGACAAAACAAAAAATTCTGTAAGACCTAGATAGCTTGTAAGCAAGTAAATTTTTGTTGCATAAAGTCATTATATAAGGGCCTTCTGCAAAGCTGAACAGCTTGTTAGGTTGTGGACCTGGACTCCTGGGTTTGTTTCCACAGAGATATTGGCATGCTCCCTCCCTTTTGCTATAGCTGTTCCTCTTTGCCTTCATGTTCAGTAAAAAATATAAAATGTGATTCAATATGAATGCCAAAGCTATTCTGCCTCAATAATCTTCCTCAATAATCTTGCCCTTTATTTTGGAATTCTTTTCTTTCTTGTCTTCTCCAACAAGTGAAAAATCTGTTTATTCCTCCCAACCAGTTTTGAGCCGTTCCTTTTATGAGGTCCTCTTAGACTTTCTCCATCTCATTCCCACTCTCCATGTCATCACCATTTAGAGATGGACTTATACCCAGCCAGATTTTACTTTTTGGATTCAGGGTTACTTCTCAACTGCCTGGTTTTCTGGTTGTTGGCCCATTCTGTTGGGCACATTGTGATTGGCTAATCAGTATCTAGTGAATAAAAAAATAGATTTAATCGTGTTACTGTTATATTTGGTTAACTTGGGGTGTGTATAAAGTCTCTTTCTGCATGCTCCTCCTGGCAAGTCTTGTCGAATTTGGAATGGAACTATCTGGTGATGATCTGGTATTGACAACTCAAAACCACTTTGATTCCAATCACTGCTGCAGGAACTGGGAAGTCTAAGATCTTGAGTGCAATAAGCCAGGGCTCCTGTTTCTGCCTCTGCAGGAGAATCTCTGCAGAAATCACAATATTAACAATTTTCAGTAGCTGTGGGGTTCTGATGGAGTCTTAGCACTTGAAGTTGGAGACAGCTGTGCTGATGAACTCCAATATTGGCATAGTTCCTGTATTACCAGGCTGAGCACAAATACAAAATTGAACAGCAAAATCCTCAGCAATTAAGCAAGATGATAATAGAGGTAGAACAGGAAGTTTTGGTATGTGGTGGTTTTCTCTTAAGAATTTTGGGCTTTTTTTTTTTTTCAAAAGACCCCATCATATTAATAAAATAAAAGTTTTGTGTTTCTTTTTAATTGATATTTAAAACTACAACATTGATGGTTTTTCTAGATATTTTCTAGTACTTTTAGTCACTGAGTAGAAGAGATACTTTGCACTGGTGTACAGTGCCCTGTGGAGCAAAATGCATTGTCTGTGTGCTTGTCCTGGGTTAGGTGTGAAGGATTGTTACCACAGCTTGACATGTGTCCCATGCTACAGGCTAGTATCTTAATAAAATACTTGATATTAACTGACATAAGAGTTTGATAAATTAAGGGACAGTTGTATTATAACTACTCATCATTTCTCAGGTAAACTTTCTCACAATAATTTCACATGTGGTATTTTTCATGCATAATAGCAAATTGTACTTAGGTTACTTATGCTACTCCCAAAAAGTAGTTGAATATTTAAAAACAATTTTTATATTTACTTGTACTTGGAGGGTAACTTAGGAGTAAGTTGATTATGACTGGTTTTGTCTACTTGCATGCCATGTTGGTGTTTGCATTTTATGTTTTCAGCCAAGGTGGTAAAGTGGATGTTGAAGCAGAGGTTGAATTTAATCACTAATATCCCAATGATTTTACTCATTTTTATAGATACTTTAAAACAGTATAAGTGTGAATATAGTTTTAATATAGTAATTTAACTTTGTTTAATAGGTTAAATCAAATCTGTGCTTTTTTTTTTTTTTTTTTTTTGGCTCAAAATTCCAATACAGGTCAGTACCACCAGAATATGGTGTGCACTGACTCAATCTTATTTCTGGCCCTGAAAGCCTGATGGTTGCCTTCTCATTAATCTGTGTGTGAACAAGTTTAAGATCAGGAGTTTTTCTCTTTGTAAATCAGCTTTAAGGAGCTTATCATCCATTCTTACAGGGTTTTCATACTAAAAAAAATTGGGGGATACTGGATTACAAGTGTCCATTGGAGTGTGGTAATCGCTTATCTAAAGAACTTGACTTTAGAACATTTTAGATCCTAATGGCAAAATCATGTATAAGTTACTTTAATGGATAAAATAAGTAACAATGGAGATGAGGCTCAAGGACAGGGAATGATTAGCTTTTGAGGACCTACCTCGTGCCAGTCACTTAAGGTACTTAGTGTAACAGATACCTTATCTGCCTACAGTTTCACAGCTGACTCTGAGGGAGTGTCTGCCCTCAGGGAGCTTACTTTCTAGGCACTTTCATAAGTCTTAAGGGTTTTAAGGGCAGCAGCATCTTGATTGATTGATAGAGGCCTACAATTGCTTTTCCTTCTTCACAATTCTCTGTGGAACTGCAAACTGGAAATTCAAGCATTAGGGTTCCCAGATTTGGGGGACTGGACTCTTCATCCAGAATATTAAAGGGGCTCCAAGTCCTTGCTAGAATCCCCTAACAAGCTCTTTAACTCATTTTTAGGGAGAGGGAGAGGGGGAGGGGGAGGGGAGAGGGAGAGTGGAAGGAGAGAGAGAGTGAGAGAGTATGTGTGTGTGTGTGTGTTCCATATACATGCATGTACTCAGTATGGGTGGACTTTGTCTGACCTTCAAATGTCTACAACTACAACTGAGGAAAAGATTCTGAGAGGTTAAGTGTCTTGCCTGAGGTTACCAAGCCGAATTTATTTGTAACCCAGGTCATTGACTTCTAATCCCTTCTCTGTGTTGTAACTTCACAGAACCTCAGTTTTCTAGAGAAATATGTGTGTAGCTTGATTTGTGATAACTTAAAATCAGAGGTGACATTTCTCCCAAGTATTCCTGTTCAGTCCTGTGTCCATTAAAGTGACCCTTTAGATACTCTTGGAAGGAAAACTAGGTACCCTACCTTTGGAAGGTGTATTTAAGCGGAGTGGCTAACAAAGCACAGTGTTCTCCTGGACCTGCAGTTTAGTCTAGCTGTTTTCAGAAGAGATTCAAACTTGAATATGCTTTGAGAATATTGTAAAATGAGGATACTGATTCAGTAAGGCTGGAGATTCTGCGTCTTTTAACAAACTCCCAGGTGCTGCTGGTCTAGAGGCCGCACTTGGAGTAGCAAGGGCCTCTCTATGGTTGTGATGATAGTGAGTTCACAGCTGCCAGGTTTGTATCTTCATTGTTCAAGTAATAAAAAGGCAAATTCACATATTGACATTGGAAATCTGTTGAAAAAACTCCCTGGACAAGAGTATGGGGCTTATACACTGAAGTAATAGCAAACTCTTGCACTTTACCATCCTAGGCAAGATATACAGCTTTGAGGTATAGCTTGGTTTTAGATGGGAATGTACTGGAAGGATTTCTCTCTTATTATGGGATAAAAGAGGTTCTTGGTGAATGCCAGGAGAGGCCCAAGAGATCCATTACTTAAAATGCAATCTAAAGTTTCAGCGCTTTGTGTGTAACGTCTGACAATCAGCTGGCATTCTGCACTTCCACACAAATCAGTCTTGTACAGAAAGCTTGTGTGGCCTTGGGAACCAGGCAAGCTCAACCCTAGAAGAAATCACAGGAAGTAATTAAACAGAGAAGGTCAGAGAAAGAGGAAGTGGTTGTGTTGTTTCTGATGCGAATAACATTGTTGTTCTGGGGATCAAGATGGTGATGTTTAAGTCTTCTGGAATGTGACTGCTTAGGGATTTGATTGTATTTAAATTGCAGCCCTTTTAGTTTATTCTTTTAGACAGCAATCTAGTTAGGAAATGAATTGCTTTTAGGTCTTATCAGAAATCCCCACGTGCTGAAGAAATCTTAAGCAGAGAGTTGCTTATAGCTTGGCAAATTGCACTTAAATGAAATGAATGTCAAGACTATTAGAGGTTAATTTTAGGTGTCTGGAGTTCTCTCTAATTCTCCTGGTTAAACACTTAAACATAATAGTTTCCTTAATCGGAATAATGATGGAATATTAGCATGCATATTAAACCATTTACCCAAATTTGACTAGGGTTAAAATGCAAATTTTCCATCACTTGTCAGTGCTTACTCTTTAGAGATAATTCCTGGTGAGCCATGGAAAAGAGACTGGAATAAGAATCTGAATGGGCCTTTCTACTTGAGGCACCATTGCTAGCAAAGCTTAAGAATAGACTAGAGGACTGCAATAAGTGAGAGAACCTTTATTTCCCCCCAAAATAGGTACTAAAAATATTGATGCCTGCTTAGTGATAACTCCAACATAGAAGTGGAGACAACTGGAAGTCCGAAATAAGCTGTCTTTTGACCCTTTGCTTGTATCTTCACTAGCCTGTCATATTTTCAGAGCAAGGTGATAAACTAAGGTACTCACCAGCATTTAGATACCCCATCTGAAGTTTTAAACTAATACCACCCACCACCCTGCGTTTCCAAAGAACAAGTAACTAAGAACCCATAAACACGCCCAGGTATTGTTCGTGAACTGAATACAGAATGTCATATATAAGTATGTTATTTGTGTGTATGTAAGTATGTATTACTCTTATTTAAGGAAGCTGCAAGCAAGAATGAAGGTGAGTAGGGAGGCAGAAAGGAAGCGAGAGGAAGAAGCACTTTACTTATTTTTTTCAGTTGTTCATCTTGGTTGTCCACTTGGCCTTGGGATGAGAACCTGAGTCCTTGGGATGTATGTGGACTGCACTGAACCTCTGCTCCGCGACTTGCCCGTATTACTCTTTTTCAATGTACGTAGTTGCATTTATACAATAATAACATAAAACTTGATTAAAATACTACAGAATTCATATTGATTGTATATTTTTCTTAACAATTATTAAGAAATACAACTATAATCCCTGGGAAGGGGACTGGCGCCTGAATTTTCACCCTTTGTGTTCTTACCCTTAGAAAGTTGGGAATCATTGCTGTGCCCCCCATTCTGGATTTAAGTGTGTAAGTGCATCTAGGGCATGCATACTCAGAACATTCATACTCTAGGGCAGATTGAGTAGACAATCTGAAGGAAAGCAGAGGACAAGTTTATTTGGAGGTAAATGGGGGAGTTGAAAATGAGTCAGGACATCTCCCCTAGAGATTTGGCATAAAGTTGGGTCCTCTGATTAAAAGATGGAGAGCTGGGGAACGATTCTAATTTGTCTTCAGCACTTTTCCCTTTCCATTCTGAAGTCTCACATTTATGTTGCACAGAACACAACTGGCTATTGTGGGAAGGAGGGTATACCTAACATTAAAAGCTCTTGAATAGATACCAAGTAGCAAATAAGGTGAATACTTGGTTGCCATGTTTGCTAAATAGAGATTTCCTTTTTTTCTTTGCCATTCACTTGCTGTGTGACCTTAGGTAAGATGTTGAGATTCTTTGGACTCAGCTTTCTCATCTCGAAAATAACGGGTGTAATTTATATAATAATATTGAAGGACTTTTCCAGTTCTAAATGTTGCAGGAAGAGTTGATTTTAAATTCTTATTTATAAACATAATATTCCTTTCAAAATAGAGAAAAATATGGCACATTCTGGTGGAGCAATGGTTAGGTCAATTGCCTCCAGAAGAGTGCAAATCCCCATGCCCCTGAGTTCAAGTCCTGGGTCCACAGGGAATCCATCAGTGCGAACAAATAAAATACTTCTTCCTTTCTTCCTGCCTGCCTGCCTGCCTACTTGCCTTCATTCCTGCCTGCACCCTTCCTTTAAAAAAAATTAGAGAAAAATATAAAGAATAAATTAAAATACTGGCACACCCTAGCAGTTTAGTCCACTGGATGCAGTCCACATATATCCCCAGAACCCAGGTTTGAGACCCAGGGTCAGGCGAAACAACCAAGATGAAAAATGAAATAAACTAATATTTCTTCTTCCTCTTGCAGACTACCTACTTGCCTCCAGCCCTGCCTGCATCTTTTCTTTAAAAAGAAAGAAGAAAATTAAAATACTGCTTGCCACAACAGTCAAAGGAGAATTCACTCAGATTAAAATGGTAGTGTCATTTACGGGGAGAGGGACCAGTCAGACAAACCAGGGAGGAGTCACCACATAAAGGTTTCTTCCACAAACAGGAAATTCTGTACTGGAATTAGACTGGAGGAGCTCAGAGAAAGAGTTGGTCAAGTTGACGGAGGCTGAATTTGGGAGACAGTTGAGTACCAGGACTCACAAAGTGGGTATTGGGAATTGTTCTTTAGGTAGCGTGGAATTGTTCTTTAGGTAGCGTTGAATTGTTGAAGGTTTCGAAATGAAGAGATGAGGACATGACATATCAGTAAAATCAAACTAGTTAAGGTTGCAGGCTAGGCTAGAATCTGGACGGCCACTAGTAATTGTGACTACCACATCTGGGCGGGGCTTTTCTCTTTGACTTTCATTAAATGCAGTAGACTGTATTTAATACATCAACTAGTGTTTCAAAGAAGGTGTCTTTGTGTTTATTGGTCAAGGGGACTGTAGAATTCAGAACAAAATTAAACAACTTTGTAGGTCAAAGTAAAATAGTTTATACTGTTGTTATTCCTGCAAGAACATAGTTGAAATTGCTCTTTGCGAAGTAGAGAATGCATCGCCCTTTCTTAGTAGAGTGAAATAGTTGCAACTTGACCATAATATTCTAGAACTAAAGAGCATCTTAGGAAAATACCAGCTCAGCTCCCTTCTCTCACACATTGCAATCTGGAGAAGTTAAGTGACCAACCCAAGGTCACACAGCTAGTTGGTGATTTGGGATGTCATTGAGAAGATGTCATCTTAGTTGGATTCCAGAGCTGTTTGGGGTGGTTTTAAATATTCATGATAATTTCTATCAAGTGGTTGAACCCTCAGGAGAAAGGAAAAAGATGATGGAAACTTAGTTTAGATAAACTTAACCCATATAGATGATGACCCACCAACATCCACATTACTAGCCTAGGTCAACTCCTGTACAAGGTTGACATGAGCTCACTGGATGTTATTCGTGATGGCAGGTATGGGTCCAGAGATAGGAGGGTGGAGAGTGGGGCAGAAGAGGGCCTTCTTTGGCTCACCAGCATGGGAGAAAGAACATGAGCCTTTAGATAAAAATTTGAAATACTTGTGATGTGCCAAGGTTTTTGCACCTGGCACCTGCAAAAAAGTATATGAAACATTACCTGTGCTTGTTCTTCCTCCCCAACTCCAGTACCTTCTGTTCTCCCCATGTGTTTGCTTTTGATGCTAACTGCCAAGGCAGTGTGGTCATAGACAAAGGAAGTAATATTTGATGTGTAGGTCTCCTGGGGCAGGGGTAGACGGATGCCGGGACAGGCAGGGTGGTGGTTTGTTACGTTGGTGTAAGAACTCCTCATACTTCTAAGCCAACAGATGCTGTTTTAGCAAAGAGAAGGAGGGAAGAGTTAAGCAACTGGTCATATAATGAGCATTTTTTATGGTAATTTGAAGTTTGTATAAGGCTGCTACACTGTAAGTTAATTCCAGACAAAGTTGGCATTATCCTTTGCTGAATCATAGAACTCGTCAGTTTTATAGTGAAGGGCATGTAACCTCGACTTCATGAAGAATGAAAACAGTCCCCAAACCAAGACACACTACTCCTGAGCAACCAGGGTCCAGCACACAGTCTAGGAGGGCACATCGCATTTGGCTATGATGAGACTTGATCCGTTTCCCAATCCTGCTTTGGAACTATAGTTTTCAATTAGGATTCTGTTTCTCCCCCCACAACAGGCCCCCAACATGAGTCATACTGTTTATATTATATAGGTTATATGTTTTATTTTGTTTTTTAAAGGAAAGTTATAGGCAGGAATGAAGGTGAACAGAGGCAGGCAGGAAGAGAGGAAGAAGAAGCACTTTATTCTATTTAGTCCATTATGGTTGGACCCCAGTCCCTAGTCTTGAAGTCCCTAGTCCCTGCCAGGATACACTGACACTTGTATTTAAAAATGGCTTTTTTAGGATTCTACCCCCACCCCCTCACTACCTTTTTTTCCAATTGTCAATCAACTGGGCACTCTTCTTACTCTTGGGTGAAGGACCATGTATGAGCCCAAAGAGTCAATTTTGTAACTTTAGACCCCTGGTCTCAGTGCTTATGGATCATCTGGACAGTAAGGGTGGTTTGTGATAAATGGTTTACCTGCAGATCTTCCCTTCCATATTATTCTTGTTGAGGATCAACCGATAAAATTGGTACGCTCTACTCCCTTCCCTGGCATGCAGCCTGAAATGGAACCCTTCCCCGAACTTATCAATATAGCAAGAAGCTCCACGATGGAGCATACCTGAGGATGCTTTGGAATGCCCTGTAGGACACAACATCTGTCCATCTTCTCAACTTTCTCATCCCTAGACCAGTTGAATTAGAATTTCACCCTCTTCCCCCATGTCAGCATAAATGTAAACCCAGGCGATTCTAATGTGCCGTAGATGAATCAGGGCTTCGAAAGTGAGATATTCAACCAAACCTAGAGGGTTGTAACCAACCAAGCGGGTATTGACTGGGGACATTTACTCTTTTTAAAGATTCCCCTAGTCTGTCACTGCCCATTAATTTGTCCTAGTTAATCCATGTGGTTGGAGGGTATGCAGAAGGCAACACACACCTGTGTCAATGAAGGAACATATGCAGAGGAGCACTGTTTCTTCTCTTCCCGCCGTTTCCTCTTGGGTCCATCTCATTCAAGTTAGATAACAAATAATCTCTTAGGAGGGAGATACCAAACTGATGTTATATGTGAAGTGAGATCATAAGAGACAATAAAAATAAATTGTAATTGATGAGCCAAGAGGCTTTTAATAAAAAAAAAATTCTCAAGCACATGAAAAAAATCACCTACAGCTGTCCAAAACTGCAACTGTTTTTTTATTATTCTTAAAAAAAGGTTGGCTAAAACTTTAAAAGCCCTATTAATTTTTTTCAGAACTTTTCCTTGGTGATGTAACACAGATGCCTTTAGGATACAAATTTAGCTGTTTTAATAGTTAAAGTAGTAAATAGGGAGATGTGGAATGGGACCAGTTTACGGAGAATAGCAATAGTTCTTGAATTTGATTTTTGACAAAACTTTGTTAATATGGAATTGGTATTTGTTTAAATATAAAAGAAAACATCTCAGAATGCTTTTACCTAGAAATGAAAATACATTGACTTAAAATAGATTTTTCTAACAAAAACTATGCCAGGTGCTAAGACTGTAGCTTGTCACCCAGAAATGTGGCGCTGCATGCCAGTGTGTGGAGGCTAAAATGTTCACTATCTTAGGAGAGAACTGAAGGGCACACTTAAAAATGGGGCTGTCTCACACAATAGTGTGGATGTACTCATGCCTTATAGACTCAAACATTGTTAAAACTGTAAATTTTGTTATGTATATAGTCACAATTACAATAACAGAGGCAGTCACCTGATAACTCAGACTTCTTACCAGAAAAATGACAGCTTGAACACAACTGCCTGAATCTGTGGCCTCAGATGCTATGTCTCCTATTTCACATCCTCGTTTGTAGATTTCTAGCTCCCTTTGTTCCCCTCCTTTGCCAGCTCCCCTCCTTTGTCAGCTCCCCAAGCTCCCTTCACAGAACTTTGAGAAAGATGGACTTTGAGATTAGGTCAGTAGCCCCAAAGTTGTGTATCTCCTGAAATTTCCTGCAGTCAACCAAGAAAGTGTGTTCTTTTTATTAATCTTTCTTGACAAGGGGGACAGAATCTCTGACAAAATCCTAGGGGTCCAAACAGTTTTGTAGGAGAGCTAACAGCAGAGCAGGTCTTGGAGATAGGTGGTGTGGGTGCTGGGGCAATTCTCAGACACAGACACCAGGGTTAAGGGGATCTAGTTCAGTAGTGACGAACTGATCAGCCTTCAGTGAGCACTTCACAGCCACAGATCTCAGTGGTTCTCAGGGACAGCAGGAAGGCTGATTCAGAGGCTGTGACAGGGCATAATGCAAACAGTGTTAGTCCTTACACGAGTACAAACCAAGTAAGCAGATTGGGTCTTCCTCTTTTCCCCTATTTGGAAATGAGAGGATTCACAATCTGGTAGAGGAAACTAAGAATCACCTAATTCAAACAAACCTGTGAGAATGAGTATGTGCTGTAGCACATTCCTGTGGGAAAACAACTGTTCTTTGGAAATGGTAGGTCCTTGTTTTTAAGACTTGATGTTTCTCTCTTTAGGTAGTTTTGCTAGTAGCAGGTTGGTGTAAATTGGATTGTTAGCATTTCTAAGGTGGCATACCCCTGGAGTGGAATATTAGCAACCTCTTATATAGCTTTTCTGATGAATCCAATAAAGCTAAACACTAACTCTTACCTATAAGTACTTCTTCATGATTGTTGAAAACCTGTAATTCATTCATAAACTGAAATTTGATACTTTCTGGCCTTGGGAATACTTAAGCAACAGCTTTTGATACTTGAATTTGGCAGAAACAAATGTTGTAATAAAGTGCTGTTATAAGCTTTGGGGTAGGGATACTCTTGATGGAAAGTACATTTGTTCATGTGAAAGTGAAGAGCCCCCAGGGATTGAAACACAGGCTCTGAAGGTCTTACCAACCCAGGGTGCTGAGAATTATGCCCTGTTCTAGCACACCGGATGACCCTTCAGTTTCTGCTCAGACACTTCCGAGATAAGGAAGCCATGTGCCCAGCGACTTGGGTACTTCACTGATTGTCAGCGAGTTCTGGTATGGAACCACTGTCCTCAGTAGCAGCAACAACCAGTTCTCTTGTCTGACTGCCCTGCTGATAGACAAAGGCAACCCGCTCACCTCCCTTTTTTCTTTTGCTGGTCAGACATCATTGTGGTCTCCTTACCAGTTTCAGTGGTGTCTCTAGTATAATGGGGTCCCAGAACTGGAGCTGTTTTTCCAAATGCTAAAGTCTTAAGACACTATAGATATTTGCTTCTCTTTGTGTAGTCCAGGGGCCTTGGCACTAACTTCAATGTCAACCTACTAGGCTGTTTGCATGGAAAATGCAAATACATGCTACTGGCATAGTGTCTTCACCCTTGATTGTCCTTTTAATGAACATGTTGGTCACCAAAAGCTTCAATAGGCTTTGGAGGAGTAGACATCTCTTCCCTTAAAGACAGCAAAAGGAAAGCCCTTTGGGTGCCAGTCTGAGCGATTACTGGATATCCTATTAACTCTTGATGTGCTGACGGATGGGGAGGACATTTTCTCCTGCTCCAAAGGGTCTTTCCTCTTCTAGATGAAGGACTGCAGTCTTCTTCATTCTCTGAGTGGTATTAATTGATAAGGTTATAGAAGGCCAGGAGAGAAGGTACATGAACTGCTTTTGGCACTCAAATGTCCTTGAAACTGGTCTTGGGCCACCTACTCAGAGTCAGTAGACTGGAGGACTTGTTAAAATGCAGATGACTCTAGCCCACCCAGACCTCCTACTTCAACTGCTTTGGGCCTCTGGCCCAGGGAATCTGCATTTTTTGGAAAGCTCCCCATTGCTTGCTCTGCCTACAAGTCAGAGTTTGAGATTCATTTGCTAAGTTGTAATTGCATCCTTAATATTCATTTTCTTAAATATCCAACCAACTACTGCATACTCAGGAATCTTAAAGACCATCTTTGTGCCTTATTCCAGCCACCCAGTGCTTTTAATTAGTTCCTAAGTATGTGTTTATACAATCTGCATTTTATGAAGTCCATAAAGGCATTTTTACCCAACAAGTCACAGGTGCTCCAAAGGTCAGCTTTCCTCAGTTTAATAAGAAAGACACACTTAACTCAAAGTCAGTTAGCACTAAGATAGAAACCAGTTCAGGCAACGAAGTGAGCTGTTCAGGCTGACATTCCATCTGTAACGTTTGTCCCCTGTTGTAGCTTAGTTTTACAAGTCCCTTCAAGCCATTTATTTCATTTAGGTGATGCTTGTGTGGCCTCTTACAGCATATAGGTAAAATGCCATTTGTCACGTCATGTGGGAGTGCTGTTTAAATGCATGTAATTTAAGTAACTATTAAATGAAGCCATGTTAGCACTTTCACAACTGACCAAATCACCCTTCCCACTGCAAGCAGCAGGGTTATTGTAGGAATGCCTGGAAGGAAGGTTGAGGAGCCCAGTCTGACTTTCAGAGACTGCTTTTGAATCTCAGAATCTTGCCTGGTGTTCAGAGCTATGATTTCCTCATTTGTAGAAAATAATGCCTCAAAGACTTGCTGGAGAATTAAATAAGATAATATAAATCAAGTGCTCAGCACAGTGCCTGGTACATGAAAGCAATCAATTTTAAAAGGGGATCGTGCCCCAGATGATAATTATTATAACATAAAAATGGAAAACCCTGAGAGAATCAACCCTTAGGATTAGCAGTTGCAATAATAGGTCAAGAGCTGCAGCTGGTAAATTTTAGCACAGAAACGGTACCTGGGAAGGCACCCACAGCAAAGCACCTTGGCTGTCCTGCCCTGGCTGGGACCCCCTCGAGATGCCACGGGCACTGAGAACGACTCAAAGGAAAGGTATGACAGTGCCTAGATTCTGTCTGGTTTCACTGCTGACCCTGTTCATGACTTCTTTCAGTCTTCTTATAAAGCCTTATCCTTGAGAGAGAGAGGGCTTCTTTTGGTTTAATTTAGGAACTTTTTATCAAGTGAGACTAAGAACCGGGATGGTGAAAACTAGCAGTAATTTAAAAAGGAGCCTGTGCGGGAGAAGGTGTGATCAAATGCCATAAACATGCTAACGATTTAGGCAGGGGCAGAGAAGGACAGCTCCGTGAAGGCTACTGTGCAATCTTTGGCATCTGCACATAAAGTGATGCATTTTCTTATTTTCTTCTTTCCCTCCTTCCCTCTTTTTATCTTTTTCACCTTTGAAATTTTCCTTAAAATCTTCATCAAGAAACCAAATTCCCTATTCTAGAAATGAGGCTTCTTTTTAATTTGTGTCTAAGGTATTAATTGCTAAGCAAAGCGTTGTTAAGGGAGGCAGTGGGGCTTCTTGGTGAAGACTGTAGGCTTTACACCAGTGCTGTTCAATAGAAATGCCGTGTGAGCCACATGAGTAATTATAGTTGGTAAATAAAGAGAAACAGGTGAAATTATTTTTACATTGTATTTAATTCAGATAACCAAAAAAGATCATTTCAACATGTAATTTGTATTAAAACTTAGTATTAAACTTACTCTGGTCTCTTTTTTCCTCCTACACCTTTGAAATGCTGTACTCGTGCAGCACGTCCCCTTCGGACCAGCTGTACCTCAGGTGTTCAGCAGTGTGTACTAGTGATTACTGTGTTAGAGCACCTCTGAACCAAGACTGGATGTGAGCTCCGCTCTGCTCACATCACAGCTCTTAGTAGTCATCAGTGGCCTCAAATATAAAAAATAAGACCATAACACCTAGTTTTCTAGGCTGTTGTTTCAAGTGAATGATAGGTATACATGACTATGTTTCCACGAGAGGTGCTCTCTATATGGCTCCTGATTTTTAGGTGTTCTCTGTTAATTATGGTCCCACCTGGAGTGTGGATTAAAGCATAAGTGTTATGATGAAAACCAGTATTAGGGCAGTATTCATGGATTGAAGAATTATTTCAGAAATGCTCTTCTATTTCTGATCAATTTTTGGGACTGGAGACTAGGTTCTTGTACACAAGCATTGGCAGTGGCTTCTGGTCAGAGTGGTTTGTCTGGAGCTCTGTGACCAATTCACTGAAGAAGGTATACAGGAAATTCCTAGAGGAATTGCAGTGGCTTCATAAAAACAGTCTCAGAGGCAGAGCAGCTGGTTTCAAATTCAGACTGTGCCCCTTGTTTTACATATTTATCTTTCCTGTCAAATGGGGCTCAGAATATGAGGCCTGTGGAGATTAAATCAGACCAGTACATGAAAGTGCCTGCTATAGCGTCTGTCCAGGTGAGTGTTACTGACATCTGGAAAGCAGTTTTAACATGGCCTTGTTGAGAGGCCCTGAGGTCTAGACAGAAAGAAGGTTCTTGCTCCTCTGCTAAACAGCTTAAAAGATGGAACCAGACAGGAGATAATAGCTGCAAGAGACTGATTGTTAGAGGAAATAGATAAATCCCAGACAGCCAAACGGATGGGCACAGAGAATCCGGAGCCATTTACCCCTACCCCTTGGTTCACTGAATGTCACGATTCTCTTAGATTGTGCAGGGAAGAGGGGACAGGGGACCATGGTCTGGACTGGTGGTGTATTGGGGGAGTTACTTTCCAAAACACAGGCCATGTCATATGCACTTTTGAGAATTCATTTTTTATGGTCCCTTTAGTCCTGATTTCCTTGCCTTTGATATTTTTTTTGCTATTTGTTCTGGAAAGCAGAATTATAAATAATTAGCAGTATTTTATGACATTCCTAAAGCCAAAGGGAGAGCAATCCCCAGAAAGGAGTTGTTGGGAATTACCTACCTGTGCTCCCAGAGTGAAGTGTGAGCGGTATGCTTCAATAGTACATACAAGTTGATCTTCTGATTTAAGCAAACTGACCCCAAAATCTAGATTTGTAAAGCTCTCCCACCTACCGCAAGTAGGGGGTGAAACCTTACACAGCATGCACCCACATCTTTGGTTTACCAGCCATTCCTTTGCTGCTGTGACCGCACACAGCACATCTTGGAGCCCCCTCAGTGATGAATTTTTACTTGATGAAGCTGACTTAAGTGGACCTAAAGATTGCGAATGGTTTTTCACTGCAGGTAGTGTTTTCCTTGAATTCAGGCTTAGATATTAGTCACCCCCTACTCCATTCCCACCCCCACGTAGCCATCTTAAATTTCCATTTAAAAAGTCATTGTAATTTGCAAGTTTTTTCATTTTTAGCTCTTGTTAACTTTGCAGTCAGAGACTTTCTGTTGTGGGACTTTTAGCCAAGAATAAAGGAGCTTGAATACCCCATTTGAGAAAGAGATTAAACTTTCCACTGCCTCAAGTAATGTCCAGTGACTTGGACCAGAAGCCCATGTGAGCTGCTTGGCAGCTTGGTGGAGGGCCGGCCTCACTCTGAGCTCTCAGGAAAGGTGGATCTTATCTCCAAGGAAGTGGCGGCTCCCTTCATCAAGCCATTCTGGTGGAACAGGTTCACTCCCAGCAAGGGTGGAAAGGAGAACTTGATCAGGTTAACTATTTCTGGCCTCCCCCCCACCCCCCCACCGCCCCCCCCATCATCAAGAATGGCTGATTTGCCAAACAGAAGGGAGTGAAATAATAAACACATTCTGAATATTGTTTTGTTACCTTTTCCTGATCTTCCATTCCCCACCACCATTGGGCCCCAAATCCTCCCCGAGATAGAAAAAACCAAGACATCTCACATGCATACAGAGTATGACTGACTTCAGTTCCACCACCCGTTAGGTCCTGTGTCATTGCCTCTCTAAAGCTCTTGCAATCTTGGAGACAAACTTGGATTCACAGACATGAGCAGATAAACTGTGGAGTCCCACCTAGCAAAATTAAGACTCTTGATTTTTTTGGTGCTGGTGTTTTCTGTTTTTGACATTTCAATTCATTAATGAAGTATGAATTATAAGAAGGGTGTTGCAGGGTTAGACTGTTTAAGGGTAGTAAGTTTGGGTGGAGAGGATTAAATCATTCTGCCTTCTTATATTTTTTCTGGGGTGCGTAAGTGAGGAATTTTTGGCCTCTAGAATAGTCTGTGGATCTGGGGTGTTCACCAGGCTCTGGAGGACCTGCCACGTGGGGTAATTGCTCTTCCAGCCTCAGGGCAGCATTATTAGCTCCAGGGAGGATCCAGGTCAGAGGCACCGTTTTACAGGTGAGAGCGCTGAGACCAGGCTACACAGTTGGAAGTGTCTGATTGGCTTGGTTTTCTCTTTCCAGGAAGAATGGAAGGGAGGGTCTGCCCACTGCAGTGAGATCATCTTGGAGAAGTGTACCTGAAAGGGGGAATAATCACTTAAGGGGCCTGGGTCTTCTCACACTGGAGTGCTCTGGGTAGGAGGAAGGCAGCAATGAGCCTGAGGACTGGGGGAGGAGCTCAGATGTAGCTGCTTAAATTAGTTCAAAGTGAGAAATGTAATTACTATACTTGTTCAAACCACCTGTCTGAACATTGTTATAAAATGAGGCGTAATCACAGAAAAGAAGATTGTAGCGCAGCATTACTCCCACAAAGAGCCTTTGTGTTCTCAGGATCCCCGTGGTGCTGATTAATCTTCTGGGGGTGTTGAAGGCCCATTAAGTTCAGGTGTATATATTGGACTTAATTAGGGGAGTTTTCATCCTGCACACCTGAACAATCATTCAGTTTGCATTTCTAACAAGTTTGTGATGAAGAAAAAAAGATCACTACTAAACATTTCAGTGAAGACTATTTGGGGTCAAAATAAAATAAAATCTAAGTGGGAGGGGAAAGTGAGGATGGTTTATGGCAACTAGCCCTTGTTAACTGCTCTTTGAATAATAAAAGGAAAGATGAAAAGAATATTTCAGAAACTCCCTGGAAAACTACTTCCTCTGTCAATATTTTTATATCGACTATTTTTCATTACGCTGAAAAATGAATATGAGGGCTAGTTGATTCCTGATTCTGCCGTTTGTTAGTCATGTGACCTATAGGAGTTACATAAAGTCTAACTCGTAGTTTTCTCTTCTGGAAAATGGGCTGATGTATGTGCAATTAAATGAGCTAATACCCGGCACAGAAGAAAGCACATGGTAAATATTAGCAAGCCACCATTATCATAATTACTTTTCTGATCATGTTCACGTGTTTATAAGACATATAACAAAAGAAAAACATTCAGCACCAAAGAGTCACAAGACAGGAGGGAAAGTGAAGAATGAAAAGTCTTTAGGGAGCACAGGTGCCTAGAGCTATGTAAGTTGGTCCAAAAGAGGTATCCTGGGCCAGTTGTTGGGGAGGGAGACTTTGTAGACAGGAAAGGTTGTCCAAGCTGAGGACATGGTGTATGGGATGCCTGAGCTGTGCCTGCATTTGTAAGAAATGGACATTGATTTTATAGGTCTGTAACCTTTATCCTTTGCCTGCTGGGTGACTTCTCTATCTTCTTTACCAACCTTTGAGGACTGGGAAAAAGGCTCTCAAATCTCCAGCTCCCAGAGACCACAGGTCCACTCTATTTGTGCACAATAGGGTTATGTTCCAGGAAGGCATTTGTCTGTTCTGTTCATTGCTGCATTACAAAAGGGACTCAGGAAGTATCTGAATGAATGAACAGGAATTCAGTATGAATGAATATCTACATTAAGTTAAATGTGCTCCTTGAGAAAACTCTCCAAGAAGACTCACTACTGAAACTATATAGCCATCTAAAGAGAGAAACTTGAAAAATCAACTTGGTTTCATCATAGACACGTACTAAATACTTGTGCTTATACCTCCGGCTCCTGACAGGAACCTGGGACCTTGGGATGTATGTGAACTGTGCCCAACCCCTGCTCTGCAGACCAGGCTTTTGAAGTGCACGTGAATCACTTGGGTGTCTTATTAAATTGCTGGATTCATTTAGCAGGTTTGGGGTGGAGGGACTGAGATTCTGCCTTTCTAATACGTTTTCAGTTGCCGTTTGTGCTGTTGCTCTTCCCACACTTTAAGTAGCAAAACTTTAACCTGTCTCTAGTACCCTGAGGCTTTTTCGTGTGTTTTAAAGATGTCTACAGAGTCTTCGTGAGCTGGCTTGTCTGTGCTCAGTCCCACCTGGGGTGGGTGCTTACTCGGGACGTCCCTCCTCGTGTTTGCGCTCTTGGCACAGGCAAGGACAGCTGGGTGCTCCTAGAAGCCTGAAGATTTCGGGGTTCACTGTGGACCTTGAGTGAAGTCTGACACTTGATATTTGTCTTTGGGGAATGTACGTGGGATTTTGGATGTAAGTCAAATGTTACTGAGTTCATTGTTGGCTGAAAGTATTGTGCCAATAAATTCTTTGGCAGACGTGTACAATCCCCCAGCGTGGTAGTCACTTCTGTTTCTCAGTTTGACCAAATGTGCTCATCATTGTCGAACTCTTTTGGCTAATATTGAAGCAGCTTTTCTGTACTCTTGCAAAAAAAAAAAACAAAAAAAAAACCTCAGCTATGATTCTTTGCATGCCTATTGATTCAGATAATTTCTGAAAGTCAAAATTTCTTCAAATGCAGCTGCTTTATGGAATTACATTGCTCTAATTCAGTTAATAATATATCGGTATGCGTTTCATTTCTTGTCTTAAGATGCTGTGATTCCATAATGAAATCTAATAAAAATTACTATTTATTTACTAAACCTTCACCTTTACATAGTGGAGCACCTCCGGGGCTCAAACCCCCTCAAGCCCCGAACCTGCCTGGGTGGCATCTAGTCTGTGTCTTTACCATCTGTGTGTAGGTGACTCTGAGATTGATTTCTCCAGGCCAGTCATTCTCAGGATTTAAGCCTTGTATCAGTATTGCCACACGGACATCTAATAGGTATCTAAACTTTAACGTCCAAAACAACCTCCAGTGCTGTAAAGTGGGCAGATCACTCACCTGGCCTTCCCTATCTTGACAAATGACACCACCGTGTACTTAGAGGTCCTGGTCTCAAGTCTCATCGTACCTTCGATCCCACTTTTCCTGCATCCCCTGCCTGCATCTAATCCCATCAACAAGATTTTCATTCTTCCACAACAAAATGAAATTGACCTCTTTCCTCTCTGTAGTGACCTCCTTTGGTCAGGCTGCCAGTCTCTCACCTGAAGCATTGCTGTACCCTGTGGCACCCTACATCACACTCGCCCCTGTCTCGTACATTTTCTGCAGAGTAGCCAAATGATCTTTACAGAAACCACATTGTTTCATGTCCTTCTTGCTTCAAACCTTCCAGCAGTTTTCCATTGGAAACTTCTGGCCTGGTTTACCAATCCTCAGATTCTTGCCTCGGCCTCTAGCTCACATTCTCCTCATCTGCTACTGTTCTCCTGCAAGCCAGCCAAGCTCTTTCTTGTCTCAGGGTCTTCTATTGGCCATTGCCTTCAAGTAAAATGCTCTTCTTCCTGCTTTCCCCGTTATTAGCTCCTTCTCGATAATTGTATCTGAGTTTATTAAATGTCAGCTCTTCTGGGACATCTTCCCTGGCCTTAGTCACTATCTGTTACATCACCTGACTTTAAATTTGGTGCATACCATTGTCTCTTGATTTATGTTCATGAACTGTCTCCTTGTATGTGAACAGGAACCTCATTTGTCTTTAGTGTGCCTAGAATGTACCTGAACATCATAAAATCTTGAGAATTTGTTGAATAAATGAATGACTTTCCCTGGAATGCAAAGAACTTTCAAGTTCTTCCAATATTGGTACTTATTCTCTGCCGTTTCAGAAAAAAAGTCAAATAATAAAATAAGCATCCCTAAAGATTGTTTATTTTGTGGTACGGGAGCTATTTCCCTGAGTATGTTGGAAGGTGAGGTCCTATGAATACAGGCCTGCATAAAGCACCTATTCTCCTGGTGACAGAGCCTATCAACCTTTAGAATTATTGAAGAAAAATGGACACATGCTTGCATGTTTTAATATTTTGGTTGCTTTGCCATTTGTAATCTAAATGAGTGGTCTAGATGTTACCATTTAGCCAATTGAAATATTGACCCACCATTATTGCCAAGTACTTCTTGAGCTCTTACCACTTAGATGTCTTTGTACTTAATGCTAGAAGGGAAAAAAAAAAATGATATGAGACATAGCAACTGATCTTGTAATTGTTTGTAAACTTTCCGTCCTTGACTTCTGCTTAAACACAGTAAACTGAAGAAGTATGTATATCTCTGCTTATTCCCAAAATGCTAATAAAATGACTAATTAATAAGACCAGTATAAACCTAGAAATCTCGGCACATCCTGGTGGCCTAGCAGATAAGTCTGCCAGGTTATAGTCTGCATATATCCCAAGGAACCAAGTTCATGACCCTGGGCCGGAGGCAACAACAAAGATGACAACTAAATAAAAAGCTTCTTCCTCTCTTTATTTGCCTGCCCACTCACCTTCATTCCGTCCCACAGCTTTCCTTTTTTTTTAAAGGCAAAAACAAAAACCTAGAAACCTCCCATGGAAATATCAAGCAAATTTTGCAAAATGGAATATCCATACATGAGTGCTGATTTAGCAGAAAAGAGAAAGTTGAAA
This sequence comes from Solenodon paradoxus, assembly GCA_004363575.1. Taxonomy (NCBI): domain Eukaryota; kingdom Metazoa; phylum Chordata; class Mammalia; order Eulipotyphla; family Solenodontidae; genus Solenodon; species Solenodon paradoxus. Next base: position 17,616 of record RJWH01006943.1, on the reverse strand, counting down.
CCAAACTATGCCTGAATTGTGGTGCTGAGTTTGGAGTGGGAAGTTTTCACCATAGAATCCTATAGGCGGGGTTCCAGAGGCAATATTCAACCAAAAACAGAATGAAAAAACATTCCAGAGAGCAACAAGTAAGAGAAAGAGTAAGAGTAAGAGAAAACCAAGAAATATAGGAAATAGATTCAAAACAGAAAGAAGTGAAGGGAAGAAGCCTCAGTATCCTAGTCACACATTTTAGGACCCAGGAAGAATCAGTACAGACAAGGGATGCAAGATGGATACACTAAGCAAAAATGCCTTTGATCCTATTGAGAGAATGTTTTCAGTCCTGGCCTAGTTTACAGATGAAATAGTTATTAATACATGGAAAACTAAGTAAAAAATTTAAAAGGAGGGAGAGTGTGTGTGTGTGTGTGTGTGTGTGTGTGTGTGTGTGTGTGTGTGTGTGTGTGTTTTAAGAAAAGGCAGGAATGAAGGCGAGTAGGCAGGCAGGAAGAGAGAGGAAGAAGAAGCACTTTATTTGATTTTTATTTAGTTGTTTAACCTGGTTTTTCCCCTGAACCCGGGATTCAAACCTAGGGGTAAGTTTGCACTCCTAACTGCTACTCCACCAGGGTGTACCAAAAGGAGGCAGTTTTTAATAGAGGACTAAAACAAGAAGTTATAAGCAAATGTAACTATCGAATATTTAGGTCAGATCTAAATATATTATTTGGTGTATCACCAAATCTTGATTTAATTAAAATGTCAGAAATACTTAAGTAAACCATAGCGGGCCAGGATGACCTGAGAGAGCTAGACCTTCAGTAGATAATTGCTAAAATGGATTATCAGAGGCGTTATACATCAGTGGCTTCATTGTAGAAGTATTCATACCTGTACATCCTCTACAATGCTGAGAATAGCCATGTCATGTACTTTGAAGGAAGTGACGTGTCTAAAGAAGTCTAGCTAAGATGGTTCCTGTATTTAGAAGTTGGCCATCTAGTTAGAAAGACCAGACTTTGTGAAGCAAATATTACCTTGTATTAAAAGCAAGGGGCAACAAGGTGCTAAAAACAAATTTTAGGAATTTGATGAAAGGAGATGGGAGGGAGATTGTCTTGGTTTAGGCAGTTGAAAAAAGCTTCATAGAAGAAAAAGGAATTGAGTGCTGCTTCATGGATTGGTAGGATTTCTTATAAAGGAAAGAGGGAGATGTCCTTAGCCACAGCCCACTCTAGTTGTCAGTGAAAAAAGTTAATACTGCTCATTTGTTCGGGAAGGTGGCAGTGAGGACTGATGGCTGCTGTTGGCTGGTTTCTATTAGACAGGAGCCATCTTCAGAATCCTTAATGTTGAGGGCGAGGGTCTGCGACCAGGCAACAGAGAGCTGTAAGCCTGTCGAATGGCTTGAGTTTGGTGAGGATTGTACCAAGATGTAATGTACATCTATTTATCAAGCATTTTCTTCAGTATTTTCATTCAAAACAAAGAAAAGTCTAGTCCCCCCCGACACACACTTTTTTAATGGCCATCATTGAATTTTTCTTGCATGAACCGTTCTTGTGTTCTTATTTAAAAGAATGGCATATGGCAGACCTCCTGAAGCTATCTTTAGTTGGTTGTGGGGTGTAAGTGATTAAGAATGCAGCTGTACTTGCTACCAACACAACTTTTAAGGAGTGAACTGCCAAGCAGACAGACCTGGTTAGAAGTTTAGAATAACCTTTTGGGATCAAAGACCTAATTTTTCAAGCACATAGTATATAAGCATCTCTCCACTCAGGACATTTGTATTGAGGGTTGTTTGCACCCAAAGGCAGTGTGACTTACTCATTTAAAATGTTGACCACTCGACTCTAGAGAGATAACCCTGCTTCGCTTGGAGTAGACAGGAGGAGGCTGACTTCACTTTACTTTGTATAGTTTGCCTTCAGTGCTGCTTTAGATAAAACTTTCTTTTCTTCTTCAGTGTGTCCTAGGACAAAACCACCTCTGTGCTGTTACTCAGTTATACCACATGTTGCGTCCTTAGTCTTCAAAGTTGGAACTCCCTCTTGCCTTTCCTCCAGAAATGTGTTCTTTTACTCAGCAAATATTTACTAATTTTCTGCCATATGCAGGACACTGGGGAGAGCACAAAGATGAATCATACATGAGGCCTGTACACAAACTTTGTCAGTCCAGTAGAGCAAGCACTTGGGGGTTCTTAACATGAAGTGCCTTAGAAGAGCCCCATGTGCTGTAGGCATTTAGAAAGGGAAGGAGATTTGTTAGGTGAGTTGAAACTTGAAGGACAGCGTTAGCTGGGCAGTGTGGGAGTTCTTCTCAGTAGAGGGATATAAAGCAAGGGAATGGATAGAGAGTAAGAAGAAAGAGTAATCAGTGCTTCCTGAATTCTCACTGTACCCCAGGCACTTGGCTGAGGGGTTATCCATTTAATCTTCCTACCAACTTTTTTCTTGCTAAGGAAACTAAAGCTCGGAACATTGAAATAACTTACTCATGGATACTCATTAATAGTAAAAATCAGTATTTGAACACAAGACAGTCTGATTCCAAATGTCACATTGTTAGCCTCTAAGGCAGATCAGACATTAGGTATAGTAAAAGATATTTGAAGGGAAAAGGAGCAGTTTGAAAGGTAAAGTTTAGAAAGTGGTTTGGGGCTGCTGGAAAGAAGAACTTTGAATGCTGAGTTAATTACTCTATAAGCAGCAGGGAGCCATTGAAGGTTTTTAATGGGGTGTGACGTGGCCACAGCAGGACTTCCAATTCTAAGGCAGAAACATTTGAGTTCATCACTATCAGACACTCTGCCAGGTGCCTGACACCCTAACTCATCTAATCCTCATAACAACCCTATGAGATTGGTGCTATTGATTTCCCTTTTGCTGATACAGAACTGAGTAAAAGAATAATTCATGTGTATCCTACTATGAGAGAATATTTAAGATAGTTGAAGAAAGGAGCTATGGATCAGGAGACACCAAAAAATTTCCCTTATATCTAGTAAATCCCTTTGTTATGATTGTTACCACAAAGGAAAACAAACTACTATTATTCAACACTTAGGTATTAATCGAAGTTGTACTTTTCAGCTCTGGATTTGGGATGGGGGTAGGGGTGTGAGGTTCAAGTGGAGGGGCAGACTGGGGAGAAGTGCCACATTTCCCATACTGTGCCTGCACAGAGTATGCATCTGGGTGCAGGTATCTAAAGCTGGTTGAACCTTACACTCAATTTTTTTTTAATAGCATGCTGCTATTTTTAAATCTCAGTAGCATTAACTTTGTATGCGAAAAATATCTAATTCCATGATCTTTAGCCTTCTGTAAAGGAGATGGGAGAGAGATGTTTTAAACGCTTAACAGGCTCCTTACAGGCTCTTGTTCCTATTATTTAATGGCAGGTAGACTCATTCATTGAGTCTGGGGCCAGTTCCCCCTTCTCATTTTGCACTACCCAATGCCTCCTTCCCGCACAACTCCCAGTAATTCACTATAACAATACCGGGGAAGGAGAATTGAGTGTCCTGGACACATTCTGATTAATCCTATTTATTGTTTAGTGTAGCTTTTTAATGAACTGTTTCATTATAGAGAGCATGTCATGTAGATTCCCCAGTTTGTATCCAGTGGATTTAATTTCTAACAATTTCCTTATTTCAACACAACTCCAAATTGCACGTGAGTGTTATAATTTTCTTCAGATGTAGAGACTCATTCACATATTATTTCAAAACTATTAGTACTAGAAAGATAAAAGCTTCAAAAGCAATCAAACTAAAAACACCTAGAAGAACACAGATACTTAATCTTTAATGGAAGGATTGTCCAACCATGAAAGTATTAAAGAGATTACAGAGGAATCACTGACAAGTTTCAAAACTATGCAATACCACAGATTTAACAAATATACGAGAAATAAAAAAAGGTTTGCTTCCTTTGTGAGAATTAGTGTAAAGTTGGGAAGAGTTCAAAAAATGAGAGACATTAGACAACTGGAAAAACAGACAGCTTAGTGCTTTTAAAAATGGCAAACTGGCGCGCTCTGGTGGAGTAGCAGATTTGTCAGCTGCCTTTGACTGAGAACACAGTCTACAAACATCCTAAGGACCAGGGTTTGCATCCCAGGGCTGGGGGCTGGGGGAACAACATAGATGAACAACTAAATAAAATAAAGTGCTTCTTCCTGCCTCTGCTCGCCTTCATTCCTGCCTGCACCTTTCCTTAAAAAAAAAAAAAAAAAAAAAAGCCAAGCTAACTAGTCAAAAGAGAAAAATATAGTAGATTAAAACATGTAACGAAATGATTAAAATAATGCATTGGAAACATATAGCACTTTCACAACATTCACAAATTATTAATGTAATGCAAATGAAACAATATTTTCTCCAACTTTCAAATGAAAAAGTAGTGTGGCTTTGGTGAGGGTTTTTTTTCATGCACTGGTATTTTCAGTAGAATTCAGTGCACTCTTTCTTGAAAGCAATTTGGTGTAATATATATTACTTTTCTTTCTTCTCCTTTATTTAAAAAATTCTTATAGAAATTTGAAGACCGTAATCAGATAAAAGCATTTATAGGCAGTAGTGTTTAAAGTTATGTGAGTTGCACACATTGGTGAGAGCCTAGGAGAATGGTTAAACCACATGGAACATTTATATAACCAGATAGTGTGCAGCCCTGGAAAATAGTACTTCTAAGTAATTAATTTGGAGAATACTACATTTGATGAAAAGAGTATACAGGACTCTACTTACATAGAAGGATCCAAATTTTGCCTGAAGCATGCATAACAAAAGGGCTGGAAGGAATTATACTGTTAGCACTGGTCATGGTCATTTCTGAGCTGTGTGTGACATGAGCAGGCATCACTCTTGCTTTCTTCTTTATCCTTTTATGTATATAGGAAAGTGACCAACTGATCAGATTTGTCCGGCACTGCTCTGGAAGTTCTACACTGTACAGTTGATCACTCTAGTGTGTATGCATGCATAGTGAGATGAGATTGTACTATCTGACAGGAAGGGCCAAAGATAAAGTGACAAGTGACAAGCTCATGGGACTTGTGTGGGAGTTAAGCAGTATCTTCTAGTGATTAATACAGCTTATGTTAGAAAACATAGGGAAAAATAAACATGTAGCCAATATTATTGTAAATGCTTTTGTTGGTTAACACTGTTTAATCATCCCTTTGAAGTACTGTTATCACATATCCATTTACAGAGGCAAAGAGGTATTGAGTAATTTCTCCAGGGTCCTATACCTCTTAGCAGTGTCTGGATTTTGAACTCAGACAGTCTGGATCCAGAGTCTGGACTACTAACCATTACCTGCATCTCTGCAGATTGCCCATTCCAACTACTGGCTGTTGCTGCCCCTTTTAACATGTCCTTAAGCCCATTCTAAGACACTGAGTTTATATACTTCTCTCTAGCTCCATCGTGACCAGAACTGCCTTTGACCTATAGCCAGGACACCTTTGAGCTCCAGCAGAAGAAAAGCCTTCTCCAGCCTGGACTCTGGGTCGGGGATTTCCGTAGCATATTGGCTGGTGATAGTGTTCTTTCAGTTTTGCCACATGATCTTGTGGCGAAGGGCTGAGTCCAGGTGCAGCCTTAGCCATTTTGGAGACACTTCTCCTTTTCCTTATTTTGCCAGATCTATTTCTGTAGGTGTTGGGGTTGTCCATGAGAGTTCTGGACTTTGCAGATTTCAGGATGAGTCTGAGCATTGGGAAGAAGTGGTGTATATTGGGGTTATCTATCCTCAACTTCGTTCCACTAAGACTCCCGTGATTGATGTTTCTTTGTTAACAGTGTTGTTCTCTTACGTGGATCACAGGCAGTTTTCTTTTTTGCTTACCTGTCTTTTATTTGTTTTTAAGAAAAAGTACAGACAGGAATGAAGGCAAGTAGGCAGACAGGCAGGAACAGAGACAGGAAAGAAGAATTTTATTTCCATTTTCTTCACATTGTTTGTATTGTTCACATTGGTTGTATGTCCCCTCCCTCCTCCACCTTCCCCTGGACCCCGGACTTGAACCCAGGGCATGTTATCTGTGTCCTTCAGAGGTGATTGACCCAACCGCTACTCCACCAGGATGCTCCTTGCTTACTTGTTTTAAACATTTCTTCACCAAACTTGCTTTACTTTCCAGATTTAAAAAATGTGTTTTCTTTGTTTTTAATAATACAATTTTGCTCCTGCAAAATTTCCTGCTCCTTAGAAATTGGTGCATAGCAAAGAGCTTCCTACCCTCGTTCAAGTTACAGCAACTCCATATCTGTACCAAAAAGAAATACCTTAAGCTGTTGTCTGAACTTGTACCTTGCTGAGCTCTCTGCCAGAGTCCTGCTTAATTGCTTTGTCATACTAATTGAACAATGAGAGGGCACTGGCATTTCCACTGTGAGGTGGAGCTAAAAAGAAATGTACTTTTTTTAGGTGTGTATGAAATCTGTTATTTAATAAATGGAAGTTTTAAGTACTTCTTTATGGAGACATGTTTACTAAAGCAGACATTTAAATTTGGACCTTATATGTTATGTTTTCAAAGAATCTGTGGGGTATTTTTACTTTTTTTCTTCCAAAAAGTGCAAAAGTATGAATCACTCTCCTTTCCCCCTAACATACTTTTTTGAGAGGTAAGAGGGAGGTAATATAGCAAAATAATTCTTTCTCAGTTGTAAAGGTATGGTGTCCTCAGAATATTAGTGTTCTAAGTAAACTTCTCTTTTAAAAAAGAAGAAAGACTAATAATCTCTGTATAGTTCCAGAGAGGGAACTATACAAACTCTGGGTCAGGCATCAGCTGAAATGGGAATGGGGACAACTGCCAGGTGGATTCCTGACTTGGTGGAGAACTATGAAATGAAGGTGTCTTTCATCCTTCAGAAGAAAGAGGGTTGGAACCTCAGAAACTAGAGTGAAGGGAATGGGACAGTTAGACTCCCTAGAACCCTGGTGCTCAGCCCCCTCTGTAGGACTGGCATCTCTGGGAAGTTTGAAATGCAGAATTAGAATGAGCTCCCCCCGGTGATTTACCTGCACTGCCTGTTGGTTTGGGGGTACCCAAGAAAGCAGTTTACCTCTTAAGTCAAGATGAATGAAAGAGAGTCTAGGCTAGGAGCTAGACTGAGAGAGATAATTTACTTGAATTTATAATATATATTTTAAACATACAGTGTGTTATAATAAATTAAAAAGATACATAAATTTATAATACTAGACCAAATACTCAGTTTTAGTTTGCTTTTGGTGCCTTAGGAAATGATCAAGAACACAGTGGGAATATTTGTATATTTACCTTCTCCTAGTTTGGGTCCTTCTTTTGTGCTGGTAGAATCTGTGGAGGAGACTGAGAGACTTCCTGTCCCACTGATAACTGCTTCGAAGAACATATGGTAACTCCCGCCCAGTGAGGAAACCAGGTCCTCTCTCAGTCATCCTTGCCAAGACAAACAGAGCTGTTCATGAGAGTCCTCACTGTACTTTACGGACTCAAGAAGTCACCAAAAATAGAGTCCAAAGCCCATGGGCCTTTGGGTAATTTGAGCACAGCTCAGGATGGAGTCGGAGCAGTGACCTAATCTGGGAGACAGTCTCAGCATGGATGGAGTGGCCTGCCCACATGATTCCCTGCACCAGCATCACCTCACCTGGGTTGTTGGGCACTGATGATGTCTCTGGCTCTGCGCTTAATACAGACATGTGATCCTTACCCTGAGGGCTCAGTTCAGAGTTTCATAAGCTCTAGATTCACTTAGCTTGAACTTCTTCCCCTAAAAAACTTATATTAGAATAAGGGACTGATCATAGCTCAAGGGGTAAGGCGGTGGCTCTTTTTGGCTGTGTAATGCACTAAACCTGGTGTTGTCATTCAGACAGACACTTTATGACTAAATCATGTTGACTTTTAGATACTTGCTCTCACTGATTTTTCAGTGTGTAAACATTCCTAAACACACATGCACACCCCTGTGTTTAGGTTAAAATTTATATTTTTGGTTAGTAGTCTAAACTGTTAGATCTAAATTGGAAACAAATATACCTTCTGCATTGCGTAAGATTGATTAATGTTTCTGATTTTGTTTGACCAAGTGTTATGGTATCTTTACTCTGTGGAGTTCACATGCACACAATTACCTATCCTTTCCAACATAGGTCTTACTTACTTCAAAATTAATTTTGAAGCATTAACTGCTATGTTTTGAAACCTTTGTATTACTTTTCTTGTATTGGTATCAGAGTTGAATGTATTTCAGTACTATTGCTCTCTGTTAAATAAATGAAGTCTTGGGTATGCCTACCATAATTTTGTGCAATTACTAACTTACCATGGTTTTTAGATATGAAAATGAGAAGCCTTTGTTGGAGGGAATTCATACTACCTTTGTGGTGGTCATAGCAGAGCAGTGTCTATACTCTTTAGTGAGAAATACAACCGAGAGCTGTGAGTACAGACTAAGAAGATTGTTCAGGTAGCCATTTGGAATTTCCGTCTCCAGAGTTGTGTGATAACTGAGGGAACTGGTGTGAGTGAGTCCCTAACCACACAACTCACATTGCAGGGCATTTAGGATATTCCTCACAAAATCCCTGTTATGGTGGGAGGATCCCTAGGGCCCCACCTTAGGGTTTAAATGTCCAGGGTATTTGCTGAATACTTCACAACTTAAGTATTTTTATGTAGCATTAAAACCAACCTTCAATTTGAAAAGAAAAAAGGTGGACTCTAAAAAAAAAAAAAAAAAAAAAAAAAAAAACAGCTGTGGGAAGTGTTTGCTGGGTGATATGTGGTAGAGAAAGTGGACATTGCAAAAGCTTCTTTTATGCCCAGGGCTTCTGAAATAACAAAGTGCCCTAAACATCCACAATGTCAATTGAAGAGCCAAAACCTGAAATGCCCTTCTTAGACAGAGAGCTGGAGCATGTTACCTGATTCCTCTTCCTCTGTAAAATGGGCACTATACTATAAGGGTGGACAGAACATATTTTTGGCAAATGTACTTGCTAGCTTGGCAGCACTGTTCTAATTGGGACTTGGGTAATCAGAGGTGACCTTACGTTCTTAAGTAGGAGCTACACAGTAAGCAGGGAACTAGAAAAGTACAGATTGTCCCCAGTGCCAGGAGAGATGTGGTAGAGACTAAGTGACCCAGCCCTTACCTAGAGAGTGCCTGGCTTGCTGAATAAACTATAGCTTTTACTGATGTTGATACCCTTTGCTGAGGGAGGGGCTTCCTTGGTCGTTCAGTGAAGATCTTCTTTTATCCAAGGCAGACAGAGTTATTAATGCCTGTGCTTTCTCATACAGTACTATCCCTTCCACCCCCCACTTTTGCCTCATCCTCTCCCATGAGCCTGATTTCTTGACAAAGATCAACTTTGTCTGATGTTTAGAAAGTTGTTTGGAAGTTCCAATGTTTTTCTTCCTCTTGAAAAATGATAAATCTGGTCCTCACTAAGAGGTAGTGGTGATGGTAATCCTTCGATTCTTCTGCTTCCAACCTCATTCTGCATCTTTACCCCAAAGGAACCTAAGGGGAGCCCACAAGGAAATGCAAGGTTCTTGTCTTCATCTGACAGTTTAAACATCGACCGCTCTTTCGCTCCAGTTCTACCCAGTCCTGTATCAGACCTGGTAAGGCGAAAGAGGTAATGTTGGCTCTGCTGTATCCCATCCCTCTACCATGCCCGTCATGGAGCTGGCAGCAGCCTGGAAGGTGATGACATCGCCGTCACTGCACCAGCTGCGCTACCTGTGAAGCCACTGCCAAAATCAACACGTTCAGCCTTTGTCTAGTTTCATAGTGGCAGTTAATGGAAGTTCCTGTTCAGAAGTCCTCAAACTCGTTGTGTAATTCTGTCTCCAGAGGGTGACCTGGACATCGCCTCTTATGTAAAAGCAAGATTTTCGGGGAATTAATTTTTTTTTCCGCTTTAATTAGTTACTTGTAAAAGGCATAGGAGGTTTTGTAAGTGGCCATTAGAAGTGAATAGCAGTCTCGCCAGTGGCCATCTAGCAGGAATTGATAGCAGACCTCTGTGTACCAAGTTTTGCTCTGAAAGGTAGGAGGGGAAGGCACAGAAATAACCAAGCAATGAACCCAGAGCCCTAAGACTCTTGTTCTAATTAAGGTATGGAGGAGAGACAGGTAGATTAATAACCAAACTATGAATCGGGAACAGAAAGCTCATGGAAGAGACATCTGAATGGGTCCCCTGGGAGGATAGATGTTGGTTTCCTTGTCTTGAAATCATCTTTTGTTTTGTTTTTTAAAGGAAAGGTACAGGCAGGAATGAAGATGAGTAGGCAGACAGGAAGCCAGAGGAGGAAGAATTTTTTATTTAGTTATTCGTTTGTTTTGGTTGTTCTCACAACCCCAAGTCATGGACCGAAGTCCGTGGCTTTACGTGGACTATGCCGCAACCACACACTTAACATCTGAACCACCAGGGTATGCCTGTCATGAAATCCTTAATTTTTGAATAGAGGGTCCCACAAAATATTTTCTTCTTTGTAATGCAAATCACATAGCCACTTTTGCAAATGGAGATGAGGCTACAAAGGTGGGTTGGGCCAGATTGTGAAAAGCTTCATCTGTCAAGCCAGAGAACATTTGACTTTATTCTAGAAGCAGTGGGGAGCCTTGAAAGGTATGGTGACAGGGGTTGTAGAAGGAGGAACAGAATTGCCAATGAGATGAGGGAGGCTTGAAGGCCACAGTGAGAACACTGATCAAGTCAAGAAGTGGCTTGATACCAAGAGCTTCAGAGCTAAATGCATGTGTGAAGTAGAGATGGACTAGTTTAGGACACTGGGAATGATAGATGAGAGGATTTTCAGCTAACTGAACTAGCTGGGCTGGAGAGTACTCTCACCAACAGGAATGCAGGAGCTAGGCGTCACTAAGTCAGTGGCTGCAAGGCAGATGTTTTGCAGGAGTGGGGCGGGGCCCTTTCCAGAAGACCCGGAAATCTCTGGTGGGACAGCTTGTGGAAACATGCAGTGCAGCTGCTCAGCTGCAGCAAATGACCTGCAGATCAAGGTTTTTGTCGGTATTGAGAGCGTCGCTAGAACAAATATTCATCCAAAAATAAACTTCCCGTTCTTCCTGTTTTTATAACTTGCCTATTTCCTCTGAGTTGAGACTGGTCTCCAGTTCCGTGGGTTATTAATCTTCAGAGGATCAAGACCTCTATAGAAGTATTTCCTGTACATGTTTATCTACCCAGCCCTAAATTATTTTCTCTAAATGATAAGAGAACTTTTCCATACTGGTGTCAGACTTTTTCTTTGAGAGATTTCTATTAGGCACCCCAGGGAGTAAGGCTAAAGCAGAGAGGCTTATTCCAGAACACAGGAAGCCCAGCTGGAGCCTAACCAGCCAGAAGGTTGATGGTCACCCTCAGCTCACTTGCCCCTGCTGAAACGTGGCTTCTTTCTGGACAGTCCTAGGGAGATAAAGTGACAGTTGCAAAGGGTCTTCTCTGAGGGAATTTGAAATGGCTACTGACTATCGGAGAATAATAGCTCCAAAATTTCTGTACCCCTCTGAGGAGTTTAAAATACCCCTCAATGGACTGTAATCTGTTCTTAAAACATATTCCAACTATAAACAGGGCCCCGACCTCTTTTCTTCCTTTCACAGATAAGGGGATTAAAGCACACTTGGTGTTCATGACTGTGCACAAACAAATAGAGAAAAAGCCTTGTTGACTCTTGGGCCAAGTTCAGACCGGATAGACAAATAGACAAAAGCTTGCTTAAGTAGGCGCAGGCGTTTTACTCATCTTCCCACTGAATCCACCTGTTTCTAGGAGACGTTCCTCACTCTCCTACTTCTTGTGCTTACAATTCCAAGCTTGCATGCTATGGTTATTTTTTAAATATGAACCTTCTTGTATGATTCTTGCGGAGAGGCGGTGGGGACTGGGCTGCGTGGGTGTCAGCTTGTACTGCAGCGGAACTTGGAGGGAAGCCAGCTGCTTTTGACTGAGGTCCTCCGAGGAGCGGCTGGGGGGCCATGTTTTGCAGGAGGCACTGCCCCCTGCTTCTTGGCAATTCAGGTGACTAGAAGAATTACTGCACCCAGACCCGTGGCCTGCTGCTCTAGACCCACAGTGTCCAATTCCCAAGCCATTAGCCTCGTTTCAAAGTCTGTTGTTGTACCCTTGAGATGAAGCTAGTGTGAATGGAGACATGCTTTCAGCATAAAACACATGTCCATTTCTGAAGCCTTCTGAAAAAGAATGCAATACAATTAGTAATTATTTCATTTTAATTACTTATTGAAACAAAAATATTATATAGATCTATTGGATTATGTCAACTATATTATTTCAAATAGTTTTGCTTGTTTTTTTTATGACTTTTTAAATGTGACATAGAAAAATTTTAATTGCATGTGTGACTTACGTTCATTTCCTTAGGACAGTACTACTAGTCTACGCTGTGAGGTCAGCCGCCAGTTGTGGCTTTGAACAAAGACTACATGCCCAGTTGCAGGGAGGGAGAGGGAGGGCCCTCTCCCTAGTGGCCTGGCTGAGGGGTGACCTAGTCCTAACCTTAGACTGCCTAGGGCAATGGGTAGGATAGCTAGGCAGAGTTAATAACTTAATAAGCAGCAGCAGCAGCAGCAGCAATTTTTTAAATCCTTTCAAAAGCAACCTCCTGACTTTTTTTTTCTTGGCCTGCTTTGCAGAGCAGCCTCCTTCCTGGAAGCCTTTTTTTCAAGCTTAGAATTCTTCCCTTCTGTCAGTGTGGTACATGCAAGATAGAGCTGTCCAGAGGGGCTCATTGTTTTATTTTCTTGTTCAGATTGTTCTTCTGCTCTCAGGTCAGGCTCCAGTAGCTGCTTGGAGGAGGGGTGTTGGCAGGAACTACTCAGATTGGCCTGGAAAGCCACTATTTCAGACCAGAGTTGTCACCATTTCCCCTACCCCTTCAGGGGTATCTCAAGTGTAAGCATAGTGGGAAAACACAGGTGGCTGTAAAGCTGTAGAAATTCCTGCTTTGAGTAGCTCAGACCACAGCTAGTCTCCTAATGTCGAGTGGTTTCAGGGGAAAAAAAGGGGGAAATTCCAGTGGTGTCTCAAAGCCCCCAAATAATTTCCTGTCGCAAGGAAGAATTGCATTTTGACTTCAGAAGTCCAGTAAGACCCTGTTAAATTGTACACTTACCATTTTCCAGAGAATATTACAAGGTGAAATTTCTCTGCCAGGGAACCCGTGAGGTGTGGGAGTGGGAGTACTGTCTTCTGCCAGCAGAGCAGCCCCGCAAGAGGCACTCCCAGTTTCCAACACATTCTGTCCACTGTCTAGCATATACGCAACCTTTGCTGGAATAATAGACGCAAGAAATGGTATTTATAAAGTGCTTGCTTCATGAAAAGTGCTTTGTTACATGTACAATTATTTGGCATAAAAGTGCAAAGAGATAGCCCAGAGAAGGTACCATTGTTTCCCCACTTTGCAAACAGAAACTGCAGTTTATAAAGATGAAGTATGTTCTTGGAGAAGTCATAGCTAGAACATGATGGGGCAGGGAGTACCACTTAGACTATGTAACTCCAGTGTCAAGTGCTTAACCACACAGTGCCGTTCTGCACTGTCCAGACCAGCCCATGCATTCACTGTTCCATTCTGTACACACATTTGTTTATCATCCACGTGTCTGCTGGTGTGGCTGGAACATGAGATAGGAAGACAGGTTCCATTCTAGGTTGCTGAAGCAGCTGGGCTAAGCACTGAGGAAAGCTGTGTGCTGGTGGGGGTATTTCTCATGGCTTTTAAAATGCTGCATTCCAGGAACCTTCTCCCCACATTGCTGTTGTGTCCTGTCCATTTGAAAAGATGTTCCATTTGCTTCTGTAGAATGCCCTGCAGCTCTTCTGTTGGTGGCTAATAGCTGACTAGCTAACCTGTTGCGGTTTGGAAACAAGCAAGGGGATCAAGAACTATATGCTCTGGATTTGGTTCTATATCTCTGTGACTACATAGGTTGGGTTCTTAAAAACTGGGTGGCAGTTTCCCCAACTGTAAAGGGGAATGCTAATAATAACCTGGCTCAGAGAACCACTGTGAGAATTAAAGGGAACACACAAAGACATCACTATACTTGGCGCATCAGGTAATATCAGTTAACATTTCATTTTCATCATGAATGCCATTTAATGCCAGGAAATGGATTGTAACATATAAAATTCCATCTTGTGACTTGAATTTTTAAAATTGTTTTAAGGCAAGCACATCAGAAAATATACCTTTGCATCTGAATATGTACCTTCTTACTTGAATGGGTATCTTTCAAAGTCATGGCCTTACCTCAGGAGACTCCATGCATCTTGATCTTGTAACCATTTGCTTAAAGCATTTTCAGAGGCACACCTAACGCAGCAGTAGTTGGGTCATCCTCCTCCGAAGGAGCAAGCCACATATTTCTGTGTTCAAGTTCTGGGTCCAGGGGGAAATGGCCAGTGTGAACAACTAAAATAAAAATAAAATTAAAAGATGCTTCCTCCTCTCTTCCTGCCTGCCTACCTACTTAACCTTTATTTCTGCATGCACCTTTTCTGTGGGGGGAAAAAATTTCAGAAGCCTTTTTGGAACTCTTTAGAGAGAAAAAAAGAGGGTGAGTATTTATCTTGTAGAGTAGATTTTTACCTTGGGAATTACTTTAAGTTCATTAGAGCTAAGTTTGAATGCGTTGAATAAGCTTTGTAAATTAAAAAAATGGTGCTTACTGAAAATAAGGATTGCTTATTTTATTATTTTGCTGCTTTAAAAGTTTTTAATGATCAGCTCATTTATTATAAGACTAATCTTAAAAGCAGTTCCAGAGGAAGGTTACCAGGGTTTTGACTTGGGGCAGCATCTTTGGAAATCCAGTAGAGTCTCCCAGTACAAAAGTTTTCTAGGTAGGGAATTGCGGGGAGTAGGCAGTATTGACAAGACCTATGTGGTTGTGTTTTGATATAAAAAAATTAATCTATACCTGCTGTATTTAATAATACCAGCAGTTGAGTTGACTTTGCACTTGGGACTTACATAGCTGCTGATGAGGCCAGTAGCAGGAGAAGATTCCTTGCATCCAAGGAGTAGGGGCTAAATACCGGACTTTGGACTTTGGATTTTGGAATGCAAGGTTGGCTTGCATTCCAGGCCCTTTGTGTGTGTGACTAAGAAAGGAGAGACCCTTAGGTTGGTATCTCAGCCACAACTTTGAAGGTAGGCCTATAAGGAACACTCCTTACATACTGCCGTGGACTGGCGAGTGACTAGAAAGCAATATTTAGCTGGAGCTCACCTGGGGTAAAGGAAAAATGCATGCCTCCATGGAAAATGATGAAAGAAAGTTCGAGGGTTTTATGTCTTCATGTTCATGATGACTAAGAAGTTCATCCAGGAGGAGTGGAGCACCAAACAACCTTTGGACTATTTCTTACAGGTGGAAGTAAAGATGCTATGTTCAGTATATCCTAAAGTTTATCTTGAAGAATGTGGCTGTGGAAAGAGCATGGGGCTTTGGATTTGACTGTTTAGACTCCAACTCTGCCCTCTGTAACTGGGTTAACTATGGTGTCAACTAGGTGTTACTAACATTACCTAAAGCTCCTTTTTCTCAGGGTTCTAAGAGAGGAGTTACATGTTTGAGGGGCCTAAAGAGATGCAAACTTCCCAGTCTGCCAAGGCCCTGAGAACGACACTAAAATGAACCCCATTGCCACAAGAAAGTGGGCAGAGACCCACAGTTGTACATCACAGTGTGCCACCTGCCGCAGGAGAATTTCCCCATGTCCTTCTGTGAGGTGAAGCCTGTACGTGGAGAGAATCGCAACTTCCTCTGCTTTGAATGAGGCCAGCTGTTAGGGCTTCAGCACTCAGCAGCTATAACAAACAACGCCGCCTCACATCCTTCAACTTTTAAAAACAGGAGCTTTTCTGTAGCTGACATTAGCTGGTCTTGGCAAGATGCACATTGTCACTTAATGCTGAAGTGGTTGAGAGGGAAAGTGAGATGTTCCACATGAACCTGTATCCATAACAGCTCATTTTTTAAATCTGGATTTAAGGCAGGCCTGGTTTATGGTTTTTAATCTGTTTGCCAAGTGCTTAGTTTTTACTATAGCTCGTCCTGGTTTGCACTGATAACTTAGAAAACTTGTCCTGGACCCTAGATTTGGGGGCTCTTGAGAGACAGATAATTAGGTCTACGGGGCCACAGGCAGGCTCAAACAGTGTCCCACTGCCACTGTCCTTGCACACTTACCTCTGACTTTTCCTGAATTCCCTTTTAGGTTCCTGAAACACTGATTCTCAAATCTGCATACATTAAAATTGCCCTAGGAAATTGGGAACATTCCAAAATCCAGGCTGTGCTGCAAACAATTAAATTAGACACCAGTTAAAAGCAAACTCCCAGGTGATATACTAGGGTACAGTCAAGTTTGAGAACAGTGTCTTAATTGAAAGAATGAAAAATTTGGTGCATTTATTTACAGAGTAGACTTGTTTTTGTGGTCACTAACCAAAGATCATTTGGAGCGGAGGTGTAGCCCCTAGGGGCCAAACAACCTTTTCTGGTTAATAGTGAGATCTCAGTGGCATGTAGCTATTATCACATCCTGTTATTTCAGAATAACATTCTAAGTATTTACAAAGGTAAAGAGAATAGCATTATGGACCCTAAGTACTCATCATCCAGCAGTCATTCATGTTTCTCCATCTGACCACATACACTTTTTATTGGGCAGGGGGAGGGTGTAAATTAGTGGTAGTGGTGGAGTATTTTAAAACAAATCCCAGGCATTGTTTCATAAATACTTCGGTATGACTGAAGAATCTCTAAAAGCTAAGGGCTTCATAAAAAGTCATAAAAAATTTAAGAAATTTAACAGTAATTCTTTAATCTTCTCTAATACCAAATCTTTTCGTTTTCTCCATTTTATCGCAAAAGGGCTTTTATTCATTTGATTTGCTCTGATTAGGTCCAGACAAGTATAATTCATGTTTAATAGTTTGACTTTAACCCCAGGGTAGTTAAGCTATCCTGTGTATACACACAGGTAATGATGCGTATGCATGTCTGGGAAGAGTTGTAGATGGCATTTGGCTCAGCTGGTGTTTGCCAGTCTCCTTACTATCCTTAGTTAAGGAACCTTGACCTGTCATGAAGGAAATGCTCTTGAGGCCCCAGCTACAACCACTTCTGTACTGCTTTGTTTCTGCCTTAAGGCATGTTCCCTTTGGTAAACTTGGAATAGAACCTTCAGGATGCTGTGGAAAGAGTCTATGTATGAGTCAGCTCAGTGGACAGCTTGAGAGTCTCCTGCTCCTTTGCTGGAGGCAGTGACTGGGAAGGGCTGAAACTGCCTGTTGAGTTCTTCTGGGATCTGCCAAGGGGCATGCTTTGGAATTCACCTCAGGCTTATACTCTGAAGCAGGAACCAGCCAACAGCTCAACCCTAGGGTTGCAGATGGCTCTATGTGGTTTCCTTTCCAGTTGGACCTCTGGGTTTAAGACTAGATGATGATCAGGGAAGGAGAGGGTTACTTTTTGCTCTCTGAAGTAGGACCAGCCACCTCAACAGTTACTACTTTGGCACGGTGTCCCTCCTCTATGAG
>RJWH01006942.1:0-46875 GCA_004363575.1 Solenodon paradoxus | reverse complement strand
ACACACGCACGCACACACTAGAATTGAATCCTGTAACATTTAAACTTAGTGGTTGATGAGTTGATGTAAAAATAGCAAAGGATATGGAGAAAGGGGGTTACTTAAATATGAAAAAACCAGAAGCAATGTCCTATAAGCCAAGTGGAAAGAACAGAAGTTTCAAGAAAGAGGGAATATTAAATATTTAACTTTGGTCAAAAATGGTAAATCAAATGAGATAAAGATTGAGACAAGAACAGAAGATTTGGTTACTTTGTTCATTGAAGATCTTGTTAAATGTTGTTTCAATCAAATTGGATTAATAGATGCCTTATTGGAATGGATTCAGTGAAAAAGAAAAGAAAAAAATGGGTCTAGGTAATAACTTTGATGTTTTTCTGTGAGAGAAGAAAAATGACAGGGTTATAACAGGATCTGTTAGGAGTTCAAGAGGGATATTATTTAATAAGATGATGGAAGAGATTAAAATGAATATTTGCTAATGTAATCTAGAAGAGAGTATGTGTTATAGGAGAGATGGCATCAGATAAAAGCATTCATTCTCAAACCTTAGCATCTATCGGAATCACCTAGAGGGTTTGTTAAGATAGTTTTCTGGGCTCTGTCCATGAAGTTTCTGATTCATAGACTTGGGGTAAGGTCTACCAATTTGCATTCCTAATGAGTTGACAAACGAATGCTGCGCTGCTCCTGCTGGTCTGGGGCCACTGTTTCATATCACTGTGCTGGAACACATGGTCCCACACAATGTTCCATGTTATATACAAGCAAACATACGTGTATTTCTAAATAGGACAATGCTGTTTTTTAAAATGTTCCCCAATCATCTTGTCATTTTAGTATAAATGTTAATTTTGTCCTGTTTTTAATAAACCAGGACCATCTTTAACAAGAGCAAAAGGGATGGTTGAGTTGGCCTGGGCCCAGGCTGTTGAAGATGCCCAAAAGCAGCTGCTCCTTTGCCCCACATCAGAGGTGGCCCTTTCTGGGACAGACTGTGGCAGACTGCAGCCACTACTGCTGTTCCTGCCCAGTGAGGAAGCAGGAGCTGCATGGGAAGAGGATTCTCCCCATGCGGTGTCTGTTTCTTCAAAGGGAGTAGATCAGTGCAGCACAATTGGGCTGCACGTAAGCACTATGGCGGTGATATCTAGCACTGTGGGGGTTCCTGGGCATTTTTGCTACCTAACTACATCTTGGGAATTTCTGGCACAAGGTTAATTAAAGAAGCATGTGTTTTAGGCAGGATATTTAGAGAGGGGCTTATAGGGGGCCAAATATTTTTTTCACCTAAGGTGCCAAAATTCCTTGTATTAGCCCTGGCCATTTGTGTGAAGCCTGCCAGACTACCCATCGTCATTACTGTGTGGTTGGTGATAGGCACTGCACAGTACATGGTTGTTGGCCTGGCTGTTCTGCTCCTGCTCAGATTGCTCTGCCTGCTTCCCTCCCTTAGTAGCCAGTGTATAACCCTGTCCTGTTTTTGCCATTCCATTGTCCCATTTTTGTCTCAAGGAAATATGGTCAGCCTAATTTTACAGGAATATGAAAAGAATTAGCTCTGCATAATAAGGAAAATATAGAAGAAATTCACAGAGAGAATATATAAATATAGGGAAGGTTAAAGATTTAACTTAGTATAGGAGGCCATATGAAGAGAAGGCAAAGTATTTGGAGACAGATTTAAGTAGAGGTTATATGGGACATTGTACAAATTCTCTTATGATTGCAATAGGGAGTAAGATTATCTGAGAGTGAGGATAGAAAAGGAAGTGTTGGAAAGGAAACAGTGAAAGTCAAATTTCAGTGAAACATTTGATTTATTTCCTCAAATAGACCAACTTGTGTTTTTAAAACAACTATATCATTGTCGTTCATCTGATACTGAAAGAACAGATTTCTGTGAACCATCACTTTTAACTCAATGATTTTTCTTCAGATAGATTTAAGCATTTAGGTTCACCTTTTATTTCCCATCCTGCATTATCTGCACCTGCTCAGCATTCAAGCAAGGGATAATTATTGTTTAGGTATCACACCTTGTAATGTGTCTGGATTTCACTGTGGGGTATAGAAGTCAGAATGAGGATCATAATTTTGTATTTCAAAAGTATAAAAATGTTTGAAGTGTAATTTAAGAATTCCAGATTAACTTAGACTTTGAGGTTAAAAGTGGTGCCACAATGTTATTGACATATATTTTTATTTATTACTATGCTTAATCCATTCACGTCTATCTGAAAGTTAGAATCAAATACCAGAAAGTAAGATATGAAGAAAATCACAGTAGTTCTTCTAGGTGTAGTGTATGTACCCTGGTGGAGAAGTGGTTTGGTCAACTGCCTCTGGCCAAAGTGCAGGCCACATCTATCCCAAGGACCTGGATTCATGTCCAGAGCTGAGAAGGACAACCAAGATGAACAACTAAATAAAATGAAATGCTTCTTCCTCCTTTGTCTTCTTGCCTGCTTGCCTGCCTACTCATCTTCATTCCTACCTGCAACTTACCTTTAAAAAATAAGAAAGGTTCCTATAAAGGAATCATCATTAATCTGAATGAAAGCTGAAAGATCATGTGATTTTTTTTTCTTTCTGCTAACTCTTGGGTAAGAACTATGGTTATGTTCAATGTATAGATTCAGTGTAAATTAAAATAAGAATGTTTAGGTAATCAGACTCCAAAATCAAATTAGTAGAAAGCTTCTCTGATCCCAAAGCAGGGCCTGGGTCTGATGCATCAGATTCAATGTTATAGTTGGAAGGTGATGTCACCCTCTGCTCTCTCCTTTCTTCATACTTACTTGTTTCTCCAGAAGCTAGCTGACAAAGTCTAAGGGGATGAATTGGGAAAATAGATATATTCATTTATTGGGGGTTCTTTAATAAAGTACACACATGGGGTGGTTTAAACACTGTGTTTATCATCACACAATTCAGAAGTATAGAAGTACAAGTTCAAGGTATCGGCAAAGTTTGTTGCTTCTGAAGACTATGAGGGAAAACCTGTTCTGGGTGGTATTTCACTGAGAGTCTTTAAAGTTCCTTTGGAATCCTTCATTTCCATTTCGGCTTTTATGTTTACAAAATGTTGTTTTTGTGTCTTTCCTGTCTCTTCATGTGGCATATTTTTAATGACACAAGTCATATTGGTTTAGCAGCCAACCCTATTCTAGTATAACTTCATCTTAACTAATTTCATGTGCCATGTCAGCGTTTCTGAATAAGGTCACATTCTGAGATACTGGGGGTTAGGACTTTAACATTTGGATTTGGGGGGAGGCATATTTCAATGCCTAACTGTAAACATGGTGATCATATCATCTTACATAAAGTGGTGATATCATAAGCTAGCTTTGATTTCCTGGGTCTAGAAAAATATCTTTATCTGTTCTCTTTCATTGAAGCTAAAACATTCTGGCAGGGGCCTGCCATTTTCATGCAACCTTATGAGGCTTCCTGCTGGGCCCAGGCTGCCCACTTTATGTTGTTTAATTTGAACAGACAGAGAGGCCAAGCAGAAGGGTATACTGAAACTGAATTTTAGCCTGAGATCTGCTCACCTAACAATGTTGGTTTATTAGAGGGCTTCACACACTCAGATTTAAAAAAAAAAAAAAAAGTCATAAAATTATCATTTAATTACTAAGGATTGTGCTCATAGGTCTATATCATCTCAGAAGGTATTGCCCCTATCCCACAAAAAATACTGTAATGTGGCATTAACTCTGAAGACCCTCTCTCTTGCAGTTCACTTTACCTGGACAGGTGTATCACTTGTTAGTCTTTCCTCAACTCTTGGGCCCCTGGTCATGGACATCTAATCACTTTGTATTAAAGTCTCCTTGCCCCTAAAAGTGGCCTGGAAATGGGGGTGGCTTGCTAAATACCCCTCATCTATAGCAGAGTATACATCTTGTCAACTTGAGATATATGCACATGTTCTAGGAGTGGCGATTGAGCCCAAAGTAACAATGCTTTCCCAGCTCCATCACGAAAGTGTTTAGTCAGAGCTTAATCAGTAGTCAGCATTTCATTTTTGCACTTTAGTTCACTATATTGCATAACTTAAAGTTTTCTAAATTATGCCCTTGATGCCCTCCTAGGATTAGAATTTAATCACATCTTTGCTATCTTAACAGGATCAGGGAGATGGGCTGGATGGGAGCATCTGTGTGTCAGGAACATATACGGCATCAAATTTTTCAATAGGAATGTCATCATAACTTTCCTCCCAGAGTCCTTTCTCTGACTGTGCCTTGTATACTACATCCAGATGAGGGGTTCAACAGTCACAATCAGGTACTCAGGACTGTTTTCTTTGTGAGTTTGCTCATAATTATTCTTTCTCATATTCCTTTTCATATTGCTGCTCTATGTCTTTTTGCTACCTCAGTTGAAAATGAAGTTAGGCTGGAGAAGTGGTTGGGCTCACTACCTCTGGCCAGGCATAATTCACATGTACCCCATGGGCTGGGTTCGCATCCTAGAGCCTGGGGTTGTGGGGGGCCATGATGAACTGCTAGATAAAAATGTTAATAAAATAAAGGAAAATACTGTTAGGAAGATAAAAGATTTCTTTAGGGTTTCTGTGCTCAAGTGAATTTTTCTTGGTGGTAGTAGTGTTTGGAAATGTTTGGAGATGGCAATATGAACTTCAGTTCTTTCTGAGAACTACCTTGAGAATCCATATCCATTCTCCTGCACTGCTATTTGACTCTTCTCTGCATCACTGTTTGCTTACTGAATTTCGAAGGCACAGAGTGTTGGGTACAATATAATAGAATGTTGTCCAGGGTGTTAGCTCTGATGTTACCCTGGGCTTCACTTTACTCTGTAAAATTACTTTATTAAGCTCACTGAACTGTAAGTTACCTTCAAAGTCAGGTATTGTATGACTTCAAGGCAAGCGTTATAAGATAGTAAATTCTGAGCATTTTTGGTCCTATGTCCTTGAGTGCAATGTATGATGTTTTTGTTTTAATGTATATAGAATACTAAGTTGAAATCTGTATTATAGATAAATGGAGAAATATAAATTATATAAAATAGAATAAACTTTAGTCTCTCAATTTGCTTTTAATGAAGAAATGTTGAGAAGTTATTACTTTTTCATTGCTCTAAATAAATGATTTCTTTTATACTACACATATCGAGTTTAATTGAAAATGTCATAGAAAATAATGCAACCATATTCCCATTATAACAATTATCTAAACAATATGAATAGTGATGGGGATATTGCTAAGAAATTTTAAGTTTTTAACAGAAATTTTCTAAAGAAAAAAATATTTGCAAATGTACATAAAGACATTACTATGAAAAATTAAATAATGTCTTAGTATTCATGCTTGTAGGTTAAGGCAGTTTTTTCTACACTGGATTCATATAAGTTTGAAAATGAATATGAAAACATAATTTTATTTTATATTCCAGAGAAAGATATTTGTATTAGATACTTTATAAATTTCTGACTAGTTTGCAGTCATCTACCCCCTTCTTCCTTACCTGTACCTTTTGATTCATATGGGTGCTGTGGTATGTGTGTGCATGTTTACATAAGTAGAGAGAGAGACAGACGCAGAATGAGACAGAGAGAGGACTTACTAGCTAACCTTTCCTTTTTGGGTAGTAGCCTTTGGCTCGGAAACCAAAGGGGTTGTTATTTTTTCACTGCTATGCATGTTAAGTAAACAATTACAATGTTTTGAGTGCTTTTGAAGCCTGTAAGAGAAGTCTCACTGACTTCTAGATTAATCAATAATAAACTTGTAAACTTTTTACTGTATATTTCATCCTGGACCATTTAGGAGATAGAATTATAGGATTGCTAAACTTAGGAGGTATATTCTGTTTAATTGTATGCATTCACAATGTTTTGAATGACCCAGTTCATTTTTTTCTTTCTGCTTTACCATCTTCAATGTTGCCTTTACCCGCAGATGGTGAAACTGGCTACAGCAACGTCATTTGTTGCATCCAGGTGCGGTACAATCCTTATTGATAAATCTTTCCCCAGAATCCCTCCAGCAACTGCCTCTACCAGCTCAATGTCATGCAATCGGATGATACTGCTCTTTCTGGGGCATCGTCACTGAGAGGGCCTGACATTCCTTCTGGTCCCAGGCAGCCCACGTTTGGATGTGCAAGTGGAACAAGCCCTCCAGAAGTAATTGCTGTGTAGGGGAGAGAAACACTTGATCAAGAAAGGTTAGTTCAGATCATATTTGGCCCAAAGTAGCTGTGATGGATTTCAGTCAAAAGAATCCTAACTAAATCAAAATCCTAAAAATTAAAACCTAGAAGCTTTCAAACTCTTAATAGAAAAGACTATTTTTAGTTTCACTCTTAATCCAGTTTTGGAATGGCTTGCAGGTAACAATGTAATTTTTTTTTCTTTTTTATTAAATGAGTCAGTGTCCTTTGGCCAAAGACCACTAGGAACACTGCTGTAGTTGTGTTGAGACCAGGTCCACTGTTGATTGCTCTCAAAGCCAGTACAGTAAAGGACAGATGTTGGTGGAAGAAAAATAGGTCCGTTACCTATTGACGCCATTAGAGGAAGTGGGAGCACTGCTCTGTCTCAGGTTCACTTCCCCGGCTGTTTGGGTTACAGAAGCTATGCAGACGCGTGGAGGGGGCCACATGGAGGAAGATGAGCTATTTGGGGAACTCTCCAGGTGTTGACGATGGCAGATGCAGTGTCGCCAGCAGGGAATCTGCTAGTTTATCAGCCTGATGATAAGTCTTTGTGCCTCAGTGGAAGACCAGTCCATCCATTATCCGTGTCTCTGTCTTTCATTTGTAATTAGACCGTAAGTTAATTAAATGGCAGAGATTGTTCAGTTTATGTTTAGTCTATTTTCCTAATGGCTGGGTTCACTGGGTCGTGATTTACTGCTCAATTACAGTGAAACAAATCGGGCTTGTGACTTGGTGGCAATGGGTGAAACATTGTGGAAAATGTCTGAGTGTATCTCAACCAGGGTGTTAGAAGGTGTTACAGCATTTTACTTGTGTTGGTGTTTTGGTGGACAGTTTATGAAAGAAAAGTTGTGCTCTGGATTGAAGCAATGTATCAAAATCTTATCTAGAAGGGAACACTAGGAAAAGGCTATACTGTAACTGGTGAAGAAGCAGCAGTCATGGATTTTAGTCAAGATAGGAGGGTGTTTGGTAATGCTGTGTTTTGTGAAGTGACCCTAGCTTCTCTGGGCCCAGAGAGATGCATGCATTAATTGTCTTGATTTATTATAACTTCATTTTTCGTTTCCAGGTCACAGTAACATTGTTACATTTCCAAGGAAATATTTTTATTGCCATTTCCTTTAAACCATTTGCTATTTATTTTCTAGAAATATTTTTGTTTCATTCACTGCCTATCACTACTCTGGATCAAATGATTTAGAAACTTTATTAAAATTAACATTTTCCAAGTTTACAGGAACAAGTTGCTTTAAATTAGAATCACTGCACATATATAGGTTTTACATTGTGGTCTTAAAATGATCTTTTAAGCTTTTTATTGTGTTAAAGTGAATGAATAGTTCCTATCTCAACAAGACACTAAATCAATATATAGTAAGTCAAATACAGAGCTTCAAGAGTAATCATTCACATTTTCTCAAAAGTAGTCTTTAAGTAGAACAAATGGCTTTCATCATAAGTATCTTTTATTCTCCAGAATTTTTATCAAATTAGAATAATTTAGTTATGTTGGTCATTTGGAAATGGAAGAAAACAAGAATAAAAATACCCCTGTAGGTGGCAGTCAAACTCTAAATAATGAATTAAACTCTGCTACCTCTTAACATTTAATTGGTATCCTTGGAAAATACTTTTGAATTTTAAAATACAAGCATACTTAAATTTTTCTCTTTAATATTATTTTGCCATATGTCTGTATAACTAAATATCTTCTACATAGTCATTTTAGATACATTGTATAAAACCTTTGGAAAAATGAAAAATAAGTGATGGTTAATAGCATAGTAATTCTAAATCAGTTGGATTAGAATAGATGGCTGCTACAGTTCTAATTTATGAGTCATCATGAGAACTTAATATAATAAATAGGTATAAAAAAGAACTGTAACTGACCTGAGCATCCACGAGTCAGAAGTGATGCTTGCTAAAAACATGAATCAAATACTGCTGTGCACCAGTTTAAGATCACCTCCAGTATTATAGTTACCAGAGATTCTGACAAGAAGTTTCAGAGAATGTAGCCTGTTTTCCAAATAGCCATGAAAGTAAGAATCTAGCCTGCTCTGATTTCACTTATTGCCTTTCTGTGAAAATTTACAAAATAGATGTGCATATTATCATGTAACTATGAGCAATTGTGAACTTTTTTGTTGAGGTGGTTGTAAAAGTAGAACTAAATTAACCAAAGGAATTTATAAGCAAATCAAATGATTAATTCAAATCTCTTATGGTCTAATTTCATTTGCTCAAGTCCATCTGCAACAACTTCCAAAATCACATGGCATTATAACTTAATAGTTAACTACTCAGTGTCCTTCAATTAAAGACACATTGACATCTGTTCTCAAATAAAATTAAAATTGTATTTACCATAGGAATGTGGATTATGATGATGTAGTGACTGAAAAAATAATATCAAAATTCAGAAAATTGAAGAGTAAACTAGACTTATTTTGGTGGTATGGATAATAATAATTATTACTTAAAGGAGTAATCCAATGTACTTATTTAGTTATATAATTATTATTTCTTTGGTTGACAAAGTGAGTAATCCAAACTTAGATGGGGATGCTGATGAAGAAATGGGTGAACTAGTCCATTGCTAGTACAATGAAGTATGTGTCAGAGAATGTTAGCTGCCTATGTTTATTGATACCTTATTTTCTGCCTGAATTCTGTTTTCGTTAAGAGTGTTAATGTGCCACTACAATATCACATTTCCAGCCTTCTTTGCCGCTAGATGGTCTTCTATTCTTTGAAAATAAAAAATAAATCTTCTTTGCTATGGAATTGATTTCAAATTTATAGACCCTCTAATATGTGCTAGTAATTGTCTATCTAGGGTATGGTATATCCAGCTAGATTTTAAAGGCTGAATACATTCCCATTGATTTCATGAGAATTTCATACTTTCAAGAGATAACTGAGAGGGTAGAAAAATAGAATAGAGGTGTAGTAAGATTTTTGAGATTTGCCCTTAAGTGCTTCAGTAATTTTTAAGTATTGTATTGAGTGACTATCTAACATGGAAAAGATAACACCACCTGATCCCTGTTTTTGAAGTTATTTTTGTATAGTATATATCCAGGGGAAAATAGTAATTTAGACTTTGTGGGTGTTTTGAGAGCCTATGGTAGTGTAATGCTACTGGCTGTGTGTGTCTATATTTGCACACACTGCTTGTTCTTTATCTTCCCATTTCCTTAATTTCCTGGTGATAGGAAGTGGAGAAATAAACTCTTTAATAAGTGCTTTTTACATATTTTCTGTTCTCTTGTAAATAGCTATTCCCTTGTTACATTTTCTTTGATGGTAAAGAGATACTAATTCATCCTCTGTATCAAATTTCTTTATAAAATTGAGAAATGATTTTCCTTTATTTCAGCTGAATAATCTCCTTAGGTTTATTTTTAGTAGGTATGATTTTATGCGATTTATATTGTTGAATCTTCTCCTTTTACAGCCTCTTCAATTCCAACGTTCATATGTAAACATTTATTATTTGTCCATTTAAAACAATGATAACTGAAAACTTCTGCTTCCTTAGGAAAATAAAGAGATAATATTGTTACTTTAGGAAAGGGCAAATTGATGTATGTAAAAATACTGCATTTTACTTTTGACATCACATGAGTAATACTGTGATCTCTTTTTCAATCTATAAGTACTTTCGTAGCCACCATAAATATCTAAAAAGAAAAACGAGGCATGCCTATTGGAACAGGGATTGGGCATAGTTCACAGATATCGCAAGGTCCTGGTTTGTGTCCCAGGACTGGCAGAAGCAACCAAAACTAACAATTAGATAAAATCGGTAAAATACTCCTTCCTCTCCTTTCTTCCTGCTTGCCTACCTTTGCTCACCTTCATTCCTGCCTGTACCTTTCCTTTAAAAAAAGTAAAAGAAAAAGAAAAAACATCTTTGATATTTTTTTCTTTAATTCATTGGGATTAATCTACAAAGTAATATAGATTTAAATTTTTTTATTTTTAATATACTTTCTTGAGACTTTTGTCTCAACTCTTTCAATGGTATTCAGTTTCTTTTCATAGTAATTACTCTTTCTAAAACTATAGGTTCAGAAGAATATCAAATAGCATACTTAACTTCCTAGGTTACAATTTTTTTATCTGGAAGGCTAAGTTGTATTAGGTGGATTCTCAGATGTTTACAGTTTTAGGTTAGAAAGTGTCAAAAATTAAGGAGATTCAAAACATTTAATTTTTTTTCTAATATATTTTATATACATATTTTTCTTTAAATTGTACCATTTATTTTCATTAGCTTTTAGGCTTTCTTTTGTAGTCCTCACCTGTCTTTTCAAACTTACAGAAGGCATTCCCATTTGTAGTTCAGCTCCTTATGTAGTTCGTATATTCAATGTAACCTTGATGCCTTTGTCAGAGCCGGATGACTTTGGGTATGGCCCCAGGGCTATGGCGAGGAAAAATCAGAGGGTCTCACTTAAAAGAATTGGATGCTACATTTTATTTCTGGGAGGCAATAATTTTGCCAGAGGGAAGGAGTCATTCTACTTTGGCAGATGTTTTTACTTTTGTATCTTTACCCTTGGACTCTAGTACCTGAACTTACAAGTCTGCTAAATTCTTCCATGGGCTTTTTTTTCTTTTCTTTCTCCTTTTTAACCACATTACATGCAACATTCTTTCAAATGCAAGGTCAGAGTGTTAGTCTCTTTTGATATCATGGCTGTAAAATGAGAAGTGCTACTCATCTCAGATAAAACTTCTTTTTACTTTTCCATAAAAGCTTTATTCTTTCACACATAATATCTGATTTTCACATTTCAGTAAAAGTAGAATAAAACTGTGAAATTGGAGTAATGTTTGTGACTATTGAAATCACAGAAATGCATGACTAGATGAAGCATTGACTGGTCACTTATTTCACCCCTCTATTGTAAAACAAATTTGCCGTTAAATCAGCCAGGGAAATGGGTCTGAAACCTCTTCATGCTATTCTGGGATATCAGAGTCTAATGCTTCCCCCCACACCCCAACACACAGCATGTTATTAACTTTTAGTCGTATATAAGTCATTAAACCTTCAGCATGTAGGATCTTTTTAAAATATGAGGATTATTTTCTGGGCATGAGTCCTTAACACATTTAAGTTGTAATTTCCCTCATGCTTTGAGCACAAATGGAAGAGACGTTTATACATTTTCCTTTGAATCCTCATTTCTCCAAGTTAGTCCTGCTTCACTGAGATCTAGGTATGAATTCCCCACTGTAAAAATTACTCAGATTCATAATGCAGGTCTGATACAAAAAATGATTTATTTCTTAAAAGTTTGGAGAAATATAAAAATGTTGAAGATCTTATTTCCACTACTCTTAACTGATTAAAAGATTAATTGTGTAAACTAATATGCATATAATTGTATTGTTTGGTCTCTAACATAGACATGCTATTTGCCAATTGTAGCACCTAAGAGGTGAGTGGGAGCAAAGTTGTCTTCGGCTAAAGAAATGTTTCTAGATGATAACTTGAATCCACAGGGACAAATGAAGAGAATCAGAAATGATATATAATAAGATATAAATATGTATGCTATAAGTATGTACTTGTTCTCTTTTCTTCTCTCAGCTTCTTTAAAATAAAATTGTACAAAGTAATCATTATATCAATGCATTGCTGGGTTTGTAACATTTATAGCTATAATATGTATAATAATAATACCACAAAAATGGGAGGAAGATATCATTCAGTATAGGAATCATGTTTCTATATCTCAATGGAATTAACCTAATGTAAATATAGTTATATTCTTAATAAGATGTATATACAAAACTATCATAGCACAAGGAAATAATCTTTAAGAAGTCAAAAAAAATCACTAAAGACATGAAAGTATTAAAATATCCACTTTATGCTAAATATTAATTTAGTATAAAGGAGGACTAAAGGAACAAAAAGACATAATAAATGGAAAACAAAAAATAATAGGACAGATGTAATTCAACTCTATAAACAAAAAATAAATGTAAATTAATTAAACAAGGCAGTCAAAAGGCAGAATGGTCAGACTAGATCAAAAAGCTGATCTTACTATATATTGTCTATGAGACACTCTAGATAAAAAGATACAAATAGAGTGAAAGTAAAATGATGGAAAAGGATATATATCATACAAAGAGCTGCCATTTGAAAGCTGAATTGGCTGTACTAATAGTAGACAAAATAAACTTTAATACAAAAATGCTACTACCTATAAAAGGGATATTGCATAACAACAGCTCAGTTAGCCAGCAAGTCATAATACTTACATAGACAGACCTAATAATAGAACCTCAAGATATAAGAAGCAAAAACTTGCAGTAACAAAGGGATAAATAAAATAGCAAGGCAGATGATCAGCAAGGAAATAGAAGACTCGGGCAGTTATCAACAAATTAAACCTAACAGTCGAATATAGGACACTTTACCCAACAGCAGCAAAATATATATTCTTCTCAAGGACATGTAAATATTCTCCCAGATTGGCCAAATCTAAGTCATCGGATCAGGCTCAGCAAAATTAAGTGGATGGAAATAATGCAAAGTATGTTTTTCAAACACAACGGAGTGAAAATTGAGGCTAATACAGTAAAGTTGATAAACTCAAAAATATGTGAAAATTAAACAACAGACACCTAAATAAATATCTAATGGGTTAAGAGAAGTTCACAAGAGAAATTAGATTGTACTCTGAGATAGATGAACATGAAAGCAGAGCACATCAAAACTTATGGAATGCAACTAGCACCATGTTTAAAGGTAAATTTATAGCTGTCAATGCCTATGTTAAAAAATAAGAGATTCCATGCACCCTGACAGAGCAGTGGTTAGGTCAGTTGTCTCTGAAGGAGAAGGCCACGTACTCTTGGAGTCAAGTCCTGAGTCGGAGAGGAAACAACCATTGTGAACAACTAAAATAAAAAAATAAAATAAGGTTCTTCTTCCTCACTGATTCTACATGCCTGCCTACTCATCTGAATTCCTGCCTGGACTTTTACTTAAAGAGAGAGAGAGAGAGAGAGAGAGAGAGAGAGAGAGAGAGAGAGAGAGAGAGAGAGAGAGAGAGAGAGAGAGAGAGAGAGAGACTCAGATTAACAAAATAACTTTCCACCTTGGGACACTAGAAAGAGAATAAACAACTAAATTCAAAGCAAAGAGGAAAAGAGGAAAATATTACAGTTGAAAGCATAAATCAGTATAATAGAAAAATACCAGTGAAAATAAGAGAAACAAAAATAAAATAAATGAAACCAAAGCTATTTTCAAGTAAGATCAACAACACTGACAAATTTTTAGCTAAACTGACCAAGAGAAAAAAACCCTCAAATTACTAAATTCAGGTGAATTATTCTAGGTCTTAGTGTAATAAAAAGATAATTATAGAAAGATTATTTAAAAATATGAACAGCTGTATGATAATAAAGGCGACAATTTAAATGAAATGAACAAATTTCCAGGATAATACAAACTGCAAAAACAAACTCCAGCAGAAATAAAAAATATGAATAGAACTATGACAAAGATATTGAAATAGTAAAAAGAAAACTGCCCACAAAGAAAACCCTACTCTTAGTTTTCTTCATTGTGAATTCTACCAAACATTTAAAGAAGAATCTATGCTAATTCTTCATAAACTCTTCCAAAAATAGAAAGGAAGAACCAGTTGCTCATTCATTCTGTGAGACCAGGGTTACCCTGGTACATCATAAGGAAAGAAAACTAGAGACCAGTATCAACTGCTCAATGACAGAATTATTTCCTAGTTCTTACCAGACACTCCGAATCACCAATACTTAATTGTTCAAACAGGATTTGCCACACTGAAAGGTTAAAAATCAAATACGACAGCATTTAAACCAGGGGATATAAATGCACCACCTATCTGTATTAAAAAACAACAACTATTACTGGATAAATTCAGTCTTGAGGAAGAGCTCTGCCCTTAAACACATCTCACCTGAAATAAAAACTAGAGAGTCAATCCATTTTATTTTTCTTTAAAAGGTAAGGTACAGGTAGGAATGAAGCCTACTAGGCAGGAAGGCAGGAAGAAAGAGAAACATTTCATTTATCTTTATTTAGTTTTACATCTTGGGCAAATTCTTGGGTACATGACTCAAACCCAGGTCCTTGGAAATATGTGGACTATGCTTCAGTAGGAGGCAGTCAACCAAACCACTACTCCACCAGAGCACACACCATGAATTTTTTTATCAATTCATTATATGAAAAAAAAAATTATGAATGCTAGATAAATTCAATGACAAAAAGGGCACTTTTGGTTAAAACTACAAAATAAATTGTTTTTTAAAAAAGTTTAGAAGACATTTGAAATCATTTTCAAAATGTCTAATTGACATGTTGATCTTCAGAAAAATTTTTCTAGTATGTATAGAAATTCAACTTGAAATGCAAATGAGGCAGAATGATTTTAAGGGAGGCATATATATATATATATATATATAATGTATATATACACACATATATATAGTAGAAACATACATTGTTTCTACTATATATTATATAATTATTATACAGCATAAAATAGTTTTCTTAGTTCTATTCCAAACTAGTATAATAATCTTTATCATACAGAAAGCATCTCCATGAAATAGTCATCATATAAACTCATCAGATTTTTTTTCAATTTAATATGTAGCTCTAGATTACTCTTAAGTGACTTTGTTAAAGTGTTCTGATGTCACATAAAGAGCTTTCAGTCATTCTTGTATGGAATTCTTATAAAAACATTAATATTTAATAATTTTTTCTTAGTGCTCCTATATTACCTACTGCTATTAGTGACATGCATCTTCATATGAGGAATGAGGTGGTAGAAGCAATCACACACACATACATACACACATACTCAAACATTTATGTATAAATGCTAGATGGACACACAGAGTTTTGAAAAGAATGCTGGTTTTCTTTTATGGCTAGAGAATTGCAACTGAAGTTATTTGCAAGTAGGGAGCACCTGTTATTTACATCTTTGCCCCAAACCATCCTTCTTTGCCCTGTGTTGCACTTGAGCTGGACCCTGTAAACCTAACAGTAGCGTTGGAGTAGAAGCCTTGATGGGTACTGCAGGAGAAAGGTCTTCCAGAATCGAGTGGCTTTCCCCTTTTGCTCTAGTGGGATGTAGCCGAGTGCCATTGGCATGAGGTATACAGCACCGTGGGTGACTTCTTGGCAACTTTTCCAGAACACCGGGCACAGCCTGCCAGTGAGATGTATTCTTTTTCTGACTGTGACATCCCAGCAAATTTCAGTGCCCTGCCCAAGCTGTCATTCCTTTGGGCAGTTTCTGTTCACCCATCCCAGTAGACAACACCTCAATCCTTTGTCATCCAGGAGGCGACAGCTGTGCCTTCTCCAACCAGTTCTGAATGCCAGTCCTGGTGTGGTCCTTTTCCAAGATTCTCTTTCTACATACTCTCAGTCCTAGAGGTGGTGGCTACCTCTCATGCTATGCCTATGTTTGTTTGATTCTTTTTACCCTTCTTATTGTTAATCCTCTCTTATGAAATAACCTTACTTTATATTCAATTTCCTCTG
Source organism: Solenodon paradoxus (assembly GCA_004363575.1). Lineage (NCBI taxonomy): Eukaryota > Metazoa > Chordata > Mammalia > Eulipotyphla > Solenodontidae > Solenodon > Solenodon paradoxus. Next base: position 31,088 of record RJWH01006942.1, on the reverse strand, counting down.
CTCAAATGACTGATTTGGTTTTCCTCTAGCTGGACCTTGACTGATAAGGTAACATTTTATTACATTTTTACCTAAATGAAGAAGGCAAGAGGAGTAATTGTCCACATCAAGATCTAAAATGCCTCTCCATATGCGTATACATATCTTACCAACATATAAATATTTTGTCAGTGGTATATCTTATCCATGAGACATCATTAAAAAAATTGTTTCCTGGAAATTTAATTTAGAGCACCATAAAGAATCATGATTAGTGCTTGTTTTGTTGGCACATGGTGCTTATTAGATTTTAGTCTGAAGAAACCTTTTTCTAGAGGAGATGTGGCTAAAACCCTTGAGTAGAGTTGGAGGGAATCTTTTGAGTTTGAAGTTACTTGACATAAGCATTAGTATTTTATTTTAGATTTCACATTCTATTCCATCAAATTATGCTTTAACATTAAATGATTAAATGATTAAATGATTTACTATTTTCCTTAAAACTTTGAAAATAAAAGTTAAGCTCCAGAAAGATACACATATTAGCAGTTGTTGCTAACTGTGACTTTCTGCCTCCTAGCATCTTGTTTTGTTCATCCAGAAGTTTGATTTGTAATGAGTATATTGTTAGTCTCAACACAGTTTTAGGCTGGTTTACTTCAATTTTTCCAGCCTCACTACCTGCCAAATAGATCTGAAGTATACCATCTTCCTCTTCATGCCCTTAAAGAATCCTTAAGCTGTGAGAGGAAAGATGTTAAAAGGAGAAAATTCAGATGGGGTGTATGCAAAATTTTGTGGTGCATAGGGATATTACTACTTCTGTGTGGATATGGGCAAAATGCTCATTAACTATCCAAACTTCACACAACCAAGCTTCCTCCTCTGGCATATGAACAAATACCTCATGATCCTTTTGGATATCATTAAAAAATATTTTTCCTTGAATCTATTCCCTTGGGTCAAATCTAATTTTTTTAGTTCCCCCAGATCTTAGGATTTTGGAGAAAAGACCCAGAAATTAAGATACTGGAAAACCACCTTTGTTTTTCCATCTTGCCATAGCCCTCCTTTAAGATAAGAAATACAAATTCTATTTCCAGTTTGCATTGGCAGAAAGGAAAAGGGAAAGTATTAGGGGAAAAAAATGACTCAGTTTTATAAGTTATATCTCACTATAGCTTGGTAATTTATTGTTTTACAGGTATAATTACTAACTTCCTGAAGGAAGATAGAATGCAAAATAAAGATTTTTTTCAATTTCTAATAGAAGTTTAACAAAAGTAACCTTTTCAATTTCTGGGGGATATGTGCCCCATTTTAATAGCTCACTAATTCTGAAAGGTTATTTTAGAAACAAGGAGCATAAAAAAATCGAGAGACTTGAAGACTGCTTTCCCCTGAAAGATTTGGCTGTCAGCACACAATTATCAGATATTATCTGACCATGCTGGGAGCATATGTTTAATTTTTACCTTGTTTCTATTGTGATTTTACTTAGAAACCTCTCATGTAATAACAGTTTGAAATAGCTGCTATGTAATTGGAAATGTAGACACTTAAGCTTTTAAAATGCTATAGAACTTTAATTTGTAGTTTGTGAAATAGTGCTTGTAATGATCATTAATGCTTTATAACTTGTGGAAAAGAAATCAGAGACTAGAAACAGTAAGATTCAGTAAAAAATAATTAAAGGCTGTAAGCTAGTCACATTAATGAATTAGAAACCATATTTTTATAAGAACTATTCCTCAAAATAATAAATTTATCAGCATTTAATATTTCTGTTTGTAGACTGTCTAATGAACTGACAAAATTAATATTATATTTTTGAAAAAGTATATTTTCTTCTAAGCTTTTGATTTTAATTTGCCATTTCATAAATCTTGAAACACTATGCTTTAGTAATTCTACAGAGTTCTCAGTCTTGTGATTATTTAAACAAATCTTATGCAGTCAAGTGTACGTGAAGAAGTGGTTCCATTATTTAGATGGTTTATTCTAAAATGTGTATTATTCAAGACAAAAAGCAAAAGAAATTCTTGAGAAATAAAGACTCGCTAAGAGATACCATCACTAGCATGCTGGCTCACTGTCTAAAAATGTTATAGGCATAATATAATTAGATTCAAACTTTTGTTCTAATGTGAACAGTTTCTGTCACAAGTAAAATATATAGACAACACAATCATTTAGAAACAAAATTTATTATTGACTAGTGAGAGTGTGAAAGATAGTCATTTGAGTGAAGGTGAATTTACAGTAAATTTATTCACTTTTTTAAAATAAGTGTAATAATTTGGTCATTTCACTCAGATTATCTCCAGACTATTGTAAATAATGCTGCAATAAACATGAGGCTGCATGTATCTTTTTGAATTAGTTTTTTTCATATTCTTAAGATATACCCAGAAGTGGAATGGCTGGATCCGAACGTCTCTCTCTCTCTCTCTCTCTCTCTCTGTTTCTCTCTCTCTCTCTCTCTCTCTCTCTCTCTCTCTCTCTCTCTGTGTTTTGAGAAATCTCTATACTGTTTTCCATAGTTACTGCATCAATTTACATTCCACCAACAGTGTGTGAGGTTTTCCTTTTTTCTACATTCTTGCTGACACTTGTTTTTGTCTTTTTGATGAGAGCTGTTCTAACTGGAATGAGGTAATATCTCATTGTGATTTTGATTGCAGTTCCCTGATATTAAATGTTTTAAAAAATACCCATTGGTCATTTGTATTTCTTCTTTGGAAAAAAGTCACTTCTGGGTTTATAGACCAAGGAAACAAAATCACTATTGTAAAAAATTATTTGCGTACCCATATTCTTGCAGCATTGTTCATAATAGTTATGATATGGAAAAACAAAACAAAATGAAACAACCCAGCAACCCAAAGGGTCTGTTAACAGATGAATAGATAAAGAAGACCAACAAGAGGAAAATATTGCAACAACATGGATGAAACTTGAGGACATTCTGCTAAATGAAGTAAGTCAGACAAAGACAAATACTATATGCTATCACTTTATATGTGGAATCTGAAAACTGAATTCAGAAACAGAGACGAATGACAGTTGCCAGGGACTTGTGGGGGTTGGGGGGCCAGTGTGGGAGGGAAATGGAGAAACATCCAGTTACAAAATGAATAATTTCTGGGGATGTAGTATTTAACAAGGTAACATAGTTAACTCTATGGTATTATGTACTTGTAATTTGCTAAGAGATTAGATCTGAAAGGTACTCACTATGTAATTATGTAAAATCATGACTGTATTAACATAATTGTGGTTATTATTAAGTATAAAGATAGATTAAGTCATCACATTGTATACCTTAGATTTATATTACCTGTCGCTTATACCTCAATAAATTTAGGAAAAAAAAATCAGTTTTACTCAGTTTCTTACTAGTTTGTGGAGAAAACTTAGACTTGGGCTGGTAAAGAAGAATCTGTAGTTGTAACAGCATCTTTAGTAAAATGATTTCAAATTTCCTGCCCCTGAGTGGGGACACTGGGGAGGCAGAGGACAATCCCAGGCGCCCACGGGGTCCACGGGGGTCTTGGGAGGCTGCAGGCTTTGATACCACGGGGAAGGAGCTGAAGTTAATTAGCTTCCATTTGTTGCAGGTGGTTATGTCTGGCCTGCTGAGGGCTTGCTAACCAGTGATTAGCTGCCCCTGCTCTGCTCCCAAGGTTCCCGTGGTTCCCAGGGTCCCCGTGGTCGAATAAAATGCGGGGCAGAGAGGCCCAGGCCCACCTTCTCCGGGTGACTGGCCCTTGAGAAGCCTTCACGCCGCCCAGAGATGGCGCACCTCTCATCTCCTTCAGACTTCCAGCAAAGACAGGCCAGCAGTTCCTGAGCTCTCTTTCCTCCGTCTCTCAGCACATACTCAGTTTCGGCCTGGAAGGGCCCATCTCACAGCGAACAGGCTAAAACTAAGGAAAATTCTGTGACTTTTTTCCCAGTTTACTGAAGCTCCACATCTGATATCCAGCCTGAGCTTTTTCCCTTGTCGTTGGGAAGCATGAAGCCTGCACACTGCAGGTCCCTCTTCTGAGCTCCAGTGCCTTCCTGGGCCCTGCCCCGGCCCAGCCCAGCAACAAACACCGGGGCCTCAGAGAATCCACCAGGTCGTGGTCATTTACCCCGGGGTCGTGGGGCGGCCTGTGGCTCCAGCGCCTAGCGGACTTTCTCAGTCAGGGCCCCAAAGATGACAGCGGCCTTCAGAGGCCTGGTGGTAGAGCACCGCTTGCTTGTGAGGTAGGTGTCTTTCCATTTCTCCTGTATACAGTGTGTTGAAGAAACTGCCCTCCAGTGTCTATTACTGGTTCCTTTGCTATAAATGGCCTATCTATACGTGGCTTTATGTCTGGGTTTTCTGATGTGTTCTATTGATCTGTGTGTCTGTTTTTGTGCCAATCAAATACTGTTTGTATTGTTAGTTTGTAATCTAGTTTGAAATCAGGGAGTGTGCTCTTTTTCAAGATGAAAGTTGTTTTTTCTAAACAAAGAAGTTGAAACTTTAAAAATATTTTAGTCATATATAAGATTATGAAGTTCTGCCTAGAACTAGGTTAAAAAATAAAAGCACTTTGAAAATTTCGTACACATTAATGTCACTATAACATCTTGCTACACATTTTTATTAATAGAAATATATGGAGGAATAAAACTAGCTCAAATTTCGGGGTTCTAGTAAAAGACAACACAAAAAGGTAGGAAACTGATTATTTGGATTCAGATACTGACAATCACTGAAGTATAAGCTTATATTCAATTGTTTTGATACTGGTTAGTAAAAAAAGTACCATTTAAGTATATGAAAAGTAGGGCTAGAAACTCCTTCAGTAATCAATAGTAGACAGAAGAATGTTTTTTCTTTTTGAAAGGGAAGAGTTTTGGCTAATTTTAAGCCCTAAACTTATATCTTCTGTTACTGTTTATTATGCTAAATATCAAAAATCTGCACACCAAAATGGGAAATAAACAGAAAAATGTATATGGTAATTATAGCTTGGTAAGATGGGGAAAACATTTTGAAAGATTTCCAGGGCACACAGATTCACTGCTTTAGCCAATCAGGCCGAGCGTTGATGAGGGAGCCCTGGGTAGACTATGCCCTTTGGCATTGTTTTCCTCTCTTCCTGTGGCTGCTTCACCTGTACTGTGTTGTCAGAAAGAAGCTGCCTGAAACAGACCTTACCAGGTCAGGTCCTTTAGGCTTTCCTAACTTTGTGTTAAAATAGTAAAGCAAATGTAGTGGTCCCTGGCTGGGATAGCCCTAGGTTGAACTGAACTGGCAAGTTTCTCAGCACTTTGTTTTCTGAAATGCCTTGTGTCCTTGAAGTCTCCATCTCCTCATTTGGTGTCCTGTTACCCAGTTCTCCCCTGATTTACATCCCGAACTTTTCATTCTAAAAAAATCTCACTGTCCTTAGATTTGAACGCCTTCCTAAATAGCTGAGTATTGAACATAGAAGCCATTAAAGGCTACAGTGGTGGCTGAATGATTTCTGGTTCCTTTGCATTTTGAAAATTAAAATACGTTTCAATTCTGACTTTTAAAATCTAAATAACTCATTAAAGTGGGATATTACTGGGATTTCTCAGAAAATCAAATGAGGAAACCTGCTGGGGGCAAATGGAGTTTTTCTAGTGAAAGTTCTGTTGTATCACAGGTCTGCTTGGGCCTGTGTGGATTATACAAACCTCATAGCTGCAGATGCTTGTAAAGTCTTTTTAAAAATTACTATGGATTGTAAAAATGTGAAAAGGGGCCACTCTTTCTTTTATTTTTTATATAAGAATACACATTTAATGTAAGTTTTATGTAACATAGTAGCCTTCATAGGGAAATGAAGACCTGAAAAAATGGTTAACTTGAGCTTTTTTTCCTTTTGTTTTGTATTGTTAAGAATAAGTCAGGCAGGCAGGCAGCAGGGAGGAAGAAGTGCTTTATTTAGTTGTCCATTTTAGTTGTTCTCCAACCTGTGCACCAAACCTGGTCCTTGTACTGCATGTGTGCCAGACATGGGTTTAACCTCTGAGCCACCAGGGTGTGCCCTGTTTTCTTCTTCATAAGAAGATGCTAACATTGTACTATGATTCATAATTTTAGGTTCTGCACTTGTATTCAGATAATGCAAACTTTTGAGGAGCTATGGTATAATTAGCTTTGTTTTAGGCACTTTGGTATTTTAATATTTTACCTAAAGAAAATGTTTTAAGTCCTTACCTTACAATGTATTTGAACTGGTAACCTAGAAAATAGAATATACTACAAAAGAAAGCACTTATTACAATGATGTGCTAATCTTTCATATTTTTAATGTTTGCCAGAGAAGGTGCCTCCACTATGACCTTAAAAAATTTCGCTATCCTAGTAAGCAAATTAAATTATTTTCTTAAAATGTTTTTATCCTAAGTTTATACTGACCATAATTTTAAATCATAAATACTTTTAGGATCATGGTATAAAATACTCAAAACATAATTTTTAAATAATGTTTAAGCTTATATACCTTTCTTCTTATAAATGCAATATCAGAAACAGAAGTCTATTTATAAAAGTTTGTTTTAAAAATGATAAATTTTAGTACTTTATTTCTCTATTAATAGCCTGGGTATCTGCAAAATATTTAGAGCTTTTTGTACGGTTTCACCTTGAGTTAGGTGGGAAAGCACTTAGTCATTGAATACACATGAATATGTACTCAATGCATAGCACTCTGGTAAGAGTTAAAATAGAGTATATGGTCAACTTCCCCAAATCCATAATCATATACCTAGTACCTGTGACTACATTACATAACAAAAGGAAATTGGCGGATGTGGATGTGATGAAATTAAGGGCCTTAAAATGGAAGTTTATTCTGGATTAGTCAAATGGATGTAGTGTAATCACAAGGACTTTAAAAGAGGTGGGGATTATGATAAGTGAAATAAACCAGAAGGAAAAAGAGAAGTACCGAATGGTTTCACTCATATGTGAAATGTAAAGAAACAAAAGAAACAAAAAGATAGATCTCAACAGAATTAACAGGGTTTAGGATTGTGACTAACGAGGGCATTGGAGGGCGGCGGCAAGGGGATGAAGGAGTGAATATGGCGGTGGTGGAGGGCACTGACACTTGGGGATAGGTGGGTTGTGAAATGCACACAAACTGAGGTGCATATCCAATATCCCCAAAATTTTATAGCAGTGTAAACTAAAGGTAAAACAATTAAAAATAAAAAATAGAAATGGAAGCAGAAGAGTCAGAGACAAGGAGATGTGAAGATGGAAGCAAGGTCAGGTGATATGAAGTGAGAAGTATTCAATCCTTTTTGCTGAGCTTGAAGGTAGAGGAAGGGTACCATAAGCCAAGGAATGTGGGTGCCCTATAAAAGGCAAGTAAATGGATTCTCCCCTAAAACCTATAAAAAGTAACACAGAACTGATAACGTTTTCATTTTACCCCTGAGACCTATGTCAGATTTCTGACCTGAAGAATGATAAACTGTATTTGTGTTGTTTTAAGTCATCTAATTTGTATATATTTGTTACAGGAGCAATAAAATCTAAATAGAGGGTTCAGAATTAAAAGGATAGACATAAAAATAGTGAATTACAAATGACTAATGATTCCAGGAAAGAGTAGAGGGCTTTGGGAGATGGAGAGTAGTGATACAAACCGATTGCACCGCCCCCCCACAAGTTTACTGCAACTTTTTTTTTTATAATCCAGAGCTGGAAACAACCAGAGTGGTCACCGGATGAGTGGATAAAGAGGATGTGGTGTATGTACGCAATAAAATACTACTCAGTTATAAAAATAAGTAGTGAAATTCTGCCATTTGCAACAACGTGTGAACCTAAAGGATGTTATGCTTAGTCAGATGACAAAAGACAACTTGTGATCCAATTTATTGTGTGGTATATAAAGAAACCAATGAATAAATATAACAAAATCTAACTTTTAGACTCTACTACCAAATTAGTGATTATCAAAAGAAAGGGGCTTAGGGTAAAAAGGGTCAAGTGTGTGTCTGGTGAGGGATAGAATTGAACTTTCAGGCATGCCTTGGCAGAGTTGTAGTTTGGCTGCTGCCTTTGGCCTAGCGCTGTCCACATACATCCCAAGAACCCTGTTCACTGTTCACATCCTGGGGCTGGGGGCTGGGTGAGGAGGGAGACCACCAAGATGACCAACTAAATGAAGTGCTACTTCCCCCTCTCTCTGCCTGCCTCTGCATGCCTACAGTCCTACCTATAACTTTCCTTAAAAAAAATAATTTCACTTTTAGTGGTGAACTTAGTATAATATATATAGATGTTGACTTATAATGATGCACACCTGAAATTTATGTTACCTCAATACAAAATTTAAAAAGTAATTGCAACTTGTAGAAAGTTGCAACTCAAGTAAAATGACATTAAAAAAAGACTCCAAAGAAAACAAAAATATGAAAATGTTGGTGGCTGAAAGCAACTGAAATGTCTGTAGCATACACTAGAAAAGAGTGATGAGCTCATGAGGAGGAGACGAGATATGTTGCATAAACTAAAAGAATCTTGAACTTTATTAGAAACATTTTGTGGTTTTATGTTGGAGAGTGACATGGTCTTAAGCTGCTTTTTTTTTTTTTTTTTAAAGATTAGTCTTAGTCTTGCCCTGATGGAGCAGTGGTTGGATCATTTGCCTCCAAAGGAGCACACGCCACATACCCCTAGGTTTGAGTCCTGGGGGTGGGATTAGGGGAGAGAGTAAATCAGTGGGAACAACTAAATAAAAAAAATCTTCCTTCTCTCTCTTCCTGCCTGCCTACTTACTCACCTTCATTCCTACCTGTACCTTTCCCTTAAAAAAATAAATAACTAAAAATGATTAGTCTTGTAGTAGTGAAGATAATGGATTCATCTAGAACAATTTTGGATGCAAGTTAACAGTCTGTTGGAGTAATTTAGATTATAGATTATGGCTATAGGACAGAATAGGGGGTTTGAGAAGTATGTAGGGGGTAGAACGCACTAGTAAGTGAAGGAAGATCAAAGACTCAAGAATAATACCATTTTCTTAATCAACTGAATCACTGAAAAATGACAGAGGGGACTGATCTTGTGAAAGAAATAATAGTTCAACTTTGGAAAGACTGAGGTTGACATGTGCAGAAGACATTTAAATGGAGAGGAACGTTGAGAGTTTGAGTGAGGACTGTGGAGTGCGTTTTGGGCTGGTGGTGTACTGTAGTCGGTGTGTCAGCTTCTGAAGAACACAGAAATCCAGGTTCCTGTGTTGGGCGTGTAATAGTAACACGGTAGACAGAGCAGACCATGTCACGCAGGAAATTTATTTAAGCAAATAAGAGACCCTGAGAAGCAGGTTGAATTCAATTGAACATTAGCCCTGTCTTTGGTGGATCAGCACATACTAATGGGAAGTCTTTCTGGTAATTCCTCTCATCCCTACCCCAAAGGTGCCTAATTACCAATCAGTAGAGCGGAGAACAGGATTGGCACTGTTTCCCTTTCTGGTTTTTCTGATCCTTGAATCACTGCAGGGATGTCATTTTATGTTTCGTTTTGTTTGGTGATCATGGGCTCCCATTTACGTAGCTATCCCTTGTTTCTGTGTCAGGCCTCTTGCTCCATCCCCCTAGGCTGTCCCATGGTAACACTCAGATTTCTTAATGCATAGGTGATGCTCGAATTTTTAGAATAAAAAGAATGAAAACTTCATGTAAAAATATGAGAAATGGCACTGAGAATGGAAGACAAATGGTAGTGTCCTGGTAAACACACAAAACTGGTGCATAGATTTGTAGCAGCTGCCAGTTTCCATGGGATACACTTTGCCGCTGTTACTTGTTTTTGAGATCCAGTGTTATATCCTTGTGCTGTTGGGAAGAGATATGCACATAATTCTCTCAAATCAGTGCGTGCTTGATCGTTGTACCATTGAGAAACTTAAGGAGAAAGGAGAAAGAGTCAGGAGACATGAACACAAGCGGTTAGAATTAATACATGCAAAATTTCTTTAAGGGCCTTGATTTTGGAAAAAAAAAAAAAAAAAAGTTCGTTGGGTGGGGGATGGAAGTACAGGATAAGTTTTTTTTTTGGTTGGAGGGAAAGATGAGTAGGTGTAGATGCTTGTGATGGTAGGAAGGAGAGAGGACAGGAAAAGACTGGCTCCAATGGAGAGTGACTAAGGAGCTGAATGTGCCTATGGTCACTTGGTATCATAAGCACAAGATGAAAATCTGGACAGGGAGAGAGGAGATCTCTTATAGGGAAAGCAGAAAGGGATAATGCAGAGGAAGGTGGATTTGCCTATTTGTTGGAAGAAATTTAAAAGTTATTCTGTTGCATATTTTACAGCTAGTACATGAGAGAAAATTTGAGGCTGATGGAAAGGTGCTGGAGGGTTGCTAAGTACAAAGAAAGTGGAAGAATTTAAAGAATTAGCTAAGTAAAAATAATAGCATAAAATAAGAATAAAAAGACTGGGAAGAATGGAAATTGTTGTTGTAAAGGCAGAGATACAGCTAGATTTCAGATGTAGCATTTTCTTGAAAGTCATAGAGGGCAGCCATGTGCGTAGGTAATGGAATAGAGTTGAAAGTCAAGAGAGGCAATCACTGGTCAGGATTATGTATAGGTAATTAATTTGAATATTGTAGTCACTAATGGTGATGCTAGAAATGAAAGAAAAGCCTATTTAAGTTTTCAACAATGGAAGATAGTGCTAAAGAGGATTAAGGGCATTGTATGAGTAATCTGAGACTTAAAATAACAGCATGTGACTTGGGTTGTCAGAGGAATAATAACTGGTGTGGCTGATAGGAGGAGGGTGGTTTTCCTTTGTGTATGGGAGACACAAAAGCTTCTAGGCAAAAGCTTGCTCAGTGGGGGTGGGGATGAGAATGGAAATCATATTCTGATTAAATTTACAGAATGAAGTTCATTCAATAGCTGTTATTTTCTGAAATTCAAATCTTAGACTTGTTGGAATTTTCTTAGAATTGTTGTTCTTGTCTGAAGACTTACCTTGTAATTTTATGTTTGGAGCAATCTCAATGGATTTAGTTTTAGAAAATGCAGACTCTGTGAGGAAGGGATGCATATGCACCATGCTACCCTTCTTGTTTTCCTTGAATAAAGAAATTGATTAAATGCTTTTGTGATGAGAGGCTGATGAAGAGCAGAGTTAGGAGTTCAAAGGCATTGGGCTCCTTGTGAAAGATGGGGTGAGTGTGACAGAATGCTACAGGAGGCATAGGAATTGCTAAACAAGACAGATTTAGGTGTAAATTGAGTTTTCTAAATTTAGGCCTCCTATATAAGCCTTGTAGAAGAGAATGAGCAGAAATATTCAAACATTAATCTCTTAATTATTTCTAAATTTTACCTTTTGTTCTTCATAACTTTTAATACCTCCACTTTAGTAGCCCACTAAATGGATATATTATTTCTATTAGAGCTCTCTCCTCTGTCTCTTGAAAAGCATGTGTCCTTGTTTTGTCATTGCCCTTTAGCACACTGCCCTCCAGAAAAACTGGCACCTGCATGAACCCCACATGCATAAAGCTATTACACAAGTTAGTATTGATTATGGAAGAGTTTACCTTTAAAAAAAGATTTGAAAAGATTGTCAATGCACTTATTCATTTAAAATTTATGGGCAAATTTATTTTATTCATCATAGTGGAGGGAAAATGAACTTAAATAAAATCAATTTTGCAAAGAAGCTCTTACTTTCTACCTGATTTTTAGAGAGCAGATGATTCTTCCGGTCATTCCTACATAAGGTAGCTTATGTTCTGGGCATTTGATGATAATCCATAAAATCCCACTAATGGTGGTGATGACACAGAAATACAGGGGAGCATGCCATGTGCAAAGGATTTATGGGTTATGTGTGTCCTGTTCTACATCCAGAATAATATGTCTCTGAAGGGAGGAGCTTTTGATAACAACATAGAAAAGAAAAAAAGTAGAATGTATTGAGAAAACATGACCATAAGGAAAAATGAGTTTAATGAACTCTCTCTGTGTGTGTATGTATTTATAGATTGTATTTATAAATGTACACATTTCATTATATTAGTTGTTCACAAAGGTTGTTTCCCTCTGGACCTGGGACTTGAACCCAGGGGAATGTGGCCTGCTCTCCTTCAGGTGCGACTGACCGAATTGCTATACCATCAGGGCATGCCATGAGCACTGTATTTTACATATTTTTATTAATCTTAAAAAGTATAAGAAAATAATTTTATTAATTACTTAGTAAATTATACTCCCATAATTTGAAGTTTTATTTAATGGTTGATTTTCATTTTTTAAGATTGAAAGCCAGCCTATGATTCAGAATTACCTCAGTTCATAAATTAAAGCATCTGCAGAATTCAGAATAACACAAAAGAAGTAATAAATGTTAATTATTATTGATATTATACATAAAATAAAACACATTCATAAAGCTTTGTGCCAAACCGTATAATTGAATGTTAAACAATGGGAAAGTTAATGCATCTAAATTTTTTTTTGATATTTTAAAATACTTAGAGAAACCATATTCCCTTTGCCCATTTTCATTTGCCTTTTTAACGTACATGGGTCTCACCCTGATAACGTAGTAAATCACTTCATTTAACGTGCGCTTTATTCCTGTTTCTGGACTCAGTGTCAGCTTTTGCGTGTGACTCAGTATAGTTAGCTTTCTATCACTACCTGTTGAATGGAGATCCTGCAAATAATTTGGAAGGAGTAGGCCCTGAACTTTCGGCTATCATATACCACCAGGGTATCCCCAAATTGTTTAGTTTTTATAGAGAAGAATTAAGTTGAGGTTCATGAATTTTTAGGACATTATGTAAATATTCTTTCAACCTTTGAATAAAATGCAGTATTGATAAAATAGAAATTTTCTGTTACTTTTTTATTGATTGGATGAATGTTTATTACTGTGTCCATTACCTAATATTAAAATTACTTTATAGTTTAATTTGACAATGAGATCAGAAAGAGCTAGGTGCAAATCCACCATTGTTCTATAACCAAGGACAAAACCCTTAATCTCTGTGAATTTCAGTTTCCTCATATTCCAAAATGGGATTTTCATAGTTGATTGAACTGTATCTAAAGTACTTAACCCAGGCAGGCCCTGGTGACTTAGCAGATAAAACCACCTGACAAAGTCATACATCCCAAGGATCTAAGCTTGAGATCTGGGGCTGGAGAGAATAACCAAGGTGAACAATCAAATAAAATAAAGTGCTTCTTCCACCTGTCTCCTCCTGCCTGCCTACTCACCTTCATTCCTGCCTGCACCGTTCCTAAAATAATAGTAATAATTAAAAATAAAAAGTTCTTAACCCAGTTATCAATATAGCATATACATGATAGCAAGTGAATAATGGTTATCATCCTGCTTGTGTTCCTGGTTTGTATACTTAATTTCTGCTTGTGAAGTACAAAATACTGGAAATGTTGGCTTCTCATGTTCATGTTCATACTGAACAGATACAATACCATGAAGGGAAACATCAGGGAACTTGACACCGATACTCGTTTAAGCAAGCACAGGTGTGTGCAAGCAGCTGTGTTTACAGGCATCAACACACATATACACAGAGGAGCCTGGAAGTTGCACCCTCCATGGTGCATGCTTTGGGTTGACCTGTGGCTCAGGGAATTCATGGGCTCCCTCTAAGAGGCTGTATGGGACTGGCAGCACCTGGCCTCCCAGGTCTGTGTGAGAGTGGAGACCTGTTCACATGAACCCCAAAGAAGCAAAGATTTTAGGAGTAGTTTAGTTGCTGATGCCTTTATATTTCAAGTAATATTATTCAAAAAAAAAAATGTGAAAGCAACAATGCACCTTAAAAAGTTTGCTTAGATATTTGGATATGAAGAGAATAAAATAGTTGGTTAGTTGGTTAGACAAAGGGAGGAAAGATGTTTTCAGTCATAACTGACTAACTTCTACCTAACTTCAAGGAGAATAGATTGGTTTCTTCATTTTGAAATTTTAGCTTTTTAAAGAAATGCAGAGGGTACTAAGTCATAATTTTAATTTTCGATTTTTGTTTTCTTTGATGAGAAAGAAGCATTTTATTTTGTTGTTCATCTTATTTGTTCCTCCTGGCACTGGGACGCGAACCCTGGTCCTTGGGATGTATATAGACTTTGCTCAGCTGGAGGCAGCAAGCCTAGCCATTACTCTGCTGGGGCTCACCTTACTCATAATTTTTTAAGTTTAAAAAGCCAAGATCAAGCGCCAAATGTAGCTCTGTGTTTTTCCCTCTCATAATTGTAGGGTGGAAATAATTTGCATATTCTAGCATTCTATTATCATTAAATATTAAAAATAAAACCTGTATAATGGCTTTTAGCTAGTTTTAATGGGGATAGGAAGGTGGGATAGTTAAGTTTTTCCATTTATCTTTTAAAAGAAAAAAAGTTCAGTCTTGTTGCAGTTGTTCAGAGATAATAATTTCCCCAAGAAACTTTCCTGGTGAGTTGCTAAACACACAGATGTGCAAATAACTAAATAATACATGTCAAGAAAGTCTCAAAAACAGTCCCTTCAGCCCCTAAGTCTTTCTTTGTAGAAGTACATATTTAGTGTTAAACAAACCATACGGTAGGGTATCAGCTTTTAGGAAGATTTTGGTTTTTTTGGTTTATGTTCCTCTTCACGTTTTCCTCTGGAGGATGTTAAAGGCCCCTGGCTAATCTGTATACCATATTGTGTTTACACCAGATTTTTTTACACTCCTGAATTTGTGCCACCAATAATTAGCCATATTAGACTTTTTGAAATATTTTCCTTGTTGGCAACTATTTTTCTCAAATAAAATATGGATCCACAGAATAATGACATAGCACAGGATGAATCCAAGCGACTTCAAAGAAAAATTTAAAGCACAAAAGTTAATGTGAACGCATTTATCAAACTAGACCTTTCCAAGAAAACATATACCTATGGTTTGTGGATTGGGTTTCTTCACAGCATGGAGGTGGCAGCCTAGAACTTCTTTCTGCTGGTGGCTGCAAGCATGTGTCCTCCAGTGAGCAAAGATGCAGCACCAGAATCTTTTACATCCCAACTCTAGAAGTCACAGTGTCACTTCTGTAGTCTACTGATTCTGCTCTGTGGAGTCACTAAGGCTAAGGTGGATTCAAGGGAGAGAACAGAGACACAATCTCTTAATGGAATGATATCAGCAATTGGCCATAATGCATAATAAGTTAGCTTGCATTTTATTTTCACTGTTGTAATTTGAGTAAGAAACAAATATGGTACTGCAGCATAGACAGATTGGTATGGAGGTAAACTTCCAACTAATTAGTCACTGATCAGATTCTTAAGGCTGGAGAGACTCTACTACATCAGAAAATAGCCCGGTGAAAAGGTTAAGAAATTCTGAATATGGATATATTATGGAACTCATCTGTCAGCAAAGTTAAGGAATGTTGAGGTTTTCAACTTGAAACATCATTATCCAGGAGTGTGAATAGAGTAAATAAGGGAAAATTGATTCCTTTTCCAACTCACAGTGGGGCAGACCAACTTCTCCAATGAACTGCCCCAGAAATGTGTTTGTTACAACCAGCAGTTGAATCACTGTTGTGAAATTTTAATTAGAATTAGTCATGTGAGTTGTACTCATTGAAAGTTATTTTAGATTTTATAAATGTTAAAAGTTTGTAAGAGCTGAGCCATTATAGTAAACATTGTTGACTCCAATATTATTTGTGTAAAATTGTCATCTATGAAAAGAATATTAACTAATTTCTACATAGGAAGAAGGAAAAAATTTCAAATATTTTTTTTAAGTATTAGGTTTTAAAAGTCTGACTTTCAGGTACACATCGCTGGAGCAGTGTTTAGGTCAACTGCCTCCAAAAAACACAGGCCACGCACCTTTGGTTTCAAGTCCGGGGTCTGGCGGGGAAAACAACCATTGAGAACAACTAAATAAAGTAAATAAAATTAAATGCTTCTTCCTCTTCTTCCTACATGCCTGCCCACTCTCCTTCATTCCTACCTGCATCTTTCTTTTAAATACAAAAAAGTCTGACTTTTAAACTTCTGACAGGTGTTCATTTAAATCATGCAAATAGAATAAAACTAATTTTAAGAAGAGTTGAAGTTTATTATTAAATTGTATAAATAGAAACCATTATTATGTACTAATATTTAAACTCATAATAGAAATGTTATGATCAGAAACTGTGCTATAGAGATTTCTTTAGGTTAATGAAAGAATTTCCTGGAATATATCAGGGTTTCCTGGTATTCAACTTGAATACTTTTTTAAAAGATACTTTCTGTGATAAGTGAAAAATTAGCTAATAATTCTTCAATCCAATATTTCTCATCTTTTGTACTTTTTCTTATTAAATATTAACCAAGACTGGATTTAACTAAGTGGAAAACATAAAGTCGTATTTTAAAATAGTTTATTTCTCCATGCTTACTGGAATATTGATATTAATATGAAAACCCTATGGAAACATTGTGAATTGCTATCAGGCTAAACTAGGTTAAATATGTATTTGAGAAAAGATGATAATGTAGAATTATCATATGCATTCTTAAAAGGAGCTGTGCAACGTTGGCCAAAGGTGTAAAGAAAACAATCTTTGTGAAAACACCTAAGTGCCTTTTCAAAATTCAGCTGGAAAGTGTTCAGAAGATGGCATAGCTGTAATCTTGTGAAGTCCTCCTGACTTCTCAATTTAAAAAGTTTCCAAAATGGAACTTTCTATAAGCATAAGAACTTTTAGATGGTGGTTTTACAGCATAGAGAGATTTAGTTTCTTGGAACAAAAATGTAAGGGTATAATTTCTTATATCTAATATCTCCTCTGATTTTTAATGTAGGTTCTTTCATAATACTTTGTAAAATATTGATTAAAAAACTTTTTATACACATCTTAGTTATGCTTCTGTTGTTAGGACAACAGCCACAAGAGGGCAGTAAGTATGCCTATAATAGGAACATATCAACCCAAGTGTCAGTTTCAAGTATATTTTTATTGTGTAGCTTTTGTGTGACTTGAATTTCAAATTGACAGTAAATATTTCATACTAGTCAATACTATTAAGTATGAATCTTATTATTAAAACAAAGGTTATGGTCAAAATCCTGTGTGATGTTGATAATTAAAAAACGACCAAGTATTAAGCAATCTCTTATGCTTGGTGGCTATGAGGCTGAACAATTTACATGCTAACTTCTTTTAAGCTTCCTAAAAAATCTGTAAAGTAGAACCATTATCATACTTATCCCATAGTGGAGGAAAGCTATACTTTGTGAGGTTAATAAAACCAAATATCTTTAAGCCAAAAATTCCATTGTTTATTTTTGGAGGAGGAGGAGATGACCTTGGGCTCAGCATTAGGTTTATTATATACTTCGAAGCTGTCTGCTTGAAAAGGTTAAGACAAGATAAAGCCAGTTAATCCTTTCTGAGTTACTGCAGAAGGTAAAACTTGGAAAAAAATAAGCTCTTTCAGTTTGTAAAGAAATGAAGGATATGACATAATGGCGTGAAAAGGAAAATATATATACATTAGTGGTATATTTGGTTTAAGATTTTTTTGGGGGGATGATACATTTTAAAACTTAGGATAATTAAATAGTGTAATCAAGATCAGTTGAATGATAGCTATTTATTGTGGGCTGAATTGTACCTCCCCAAAACTCATATGTTGAAGTCTTACTCCCAGTACATCAGTATATGATTATATTTGATATAGATACTTAGAGGTAATTAAGTTAAAGCAAATCATCAGGGTGGGTTTTGTTCCAATATTACCATATTCGAAGGAAACGTAAATACAGAGGAAAGGCCAGGGGAAGAGAAGGTTAAAGACAGCCATCTATCCACAAGTCAAGGAGAATGGCCTTAGAAACAACCAAGCCTACCATTGTCCTGATCTTGGACTTGTAGCCTCTGGAATTGTTAGAAAATGCATTTTGTGTGTGTGTGTGTGTGTGTGTGTGTGTGTGTGTGTGTATATATATATATATATTTTTTTTTTTTTTTTTTTTTGTAAGCCACCCAGTATTTGTTATGGAATCCCAAGAAGATACAGAGAATATGTTTTTCGTAAAGAACAACACTGGTGTCGAGACTCCAGCCTGTTAAATAGATCCTACTTGTCAATACTGTCCTGCCTTCTAACAACCCATCAAGGTACATATTTCTTAGTCTCCAAACCCTAACCAAGAAAACAAATTTGACTGACAAGATGAAAAGTAATAGGAGTGGAAAGCAAAAGAAAATTATTTGCATAAAACAGTGTGAGCAGGAGCTGTTTTAGCCGAAGTTCTGGGTGTTCAGGTAAAAACTTCTGCATTTTAAAGTGAGGAGCAGGAACCCACTGAAGAACTTCCAAAGACAGTTTCCTAAGTGTGTTGCAATCAGAGCAGATCACTTATTTATAGCTCATGTGAAATTTTGGGGAAAAGGAGATTTTGAATGTGCCTTTGGAGAACTCTGTCAGCCTGCTGAGTGTCAAACCCTTTCACCTCAGGTTAGGGAATGTGACTTAATGAGGCCAAAACTTTGATGCATTTCCCTAGAGCTTAGAGGACACAAAAATGGATATCTGACTCATGCTGCAGAAATCTAAAGGGTGAGAAAATATGATTAGTTAGTTTTGGGGTGGCCAAGAGAGTTTTCTGTTAATCTACAACTTATCACAGCAAAGAATGTAATATTTGAAAAGGAAGGGTTAGATGTATGAAATACATGGTGTGGCATCACCTTATTTTAACTATCAGATGGCATCCTTGAGGAGCAAAAGATCTCAGCAGAAAATAGTTAGAAATACCACCAAATCTAGAACCTGAGAACATGTGTATTTGTGGCCAATATCTGTGATGAATAGAGGCGATTGCATGGATCAAGAAAACTTCAAATGAAGGTCACTTCCTTGAGGGAAGCATCCACTGTGAAGAGTTCTATATTCAGAGAGTATCACAATAATATTAGCAGCCAAATAAGAAATGCCTGCCATTTTCCTTTTGCTGTCTCCCCACTAAAGGATAGAATCCATTATTAGTAAAAGTTTAGAAAGGAGCTGTGAGGAGAAAAAATTTGAATAAGGCTTCTGTTTCTACTTTATGAACAAACCACATAGTTAAATGAAGTTACAATATTACCCTGAATTACGTATTCTAATTATGGAACGGACTCCACGTTTTGTGATCAAAGAGCTATTCTAACATAAAAGTGAGATGAAGAATCATGGAGCTACCCTAATTGTCATTCTTGATGTGAGGATATGGAATAAATCACGTGATTTGTTTTCTGGTTAACTCCCTTAGTCTCCCTTACTCAATAGGCTAATAATTGCAATTCATTACATTTAGGCAAAAATAATTGATAGATTCAAACCAAGAAGTCAGAATTTTCAGACATATATTGAAGAAGCAAAATTGTAGTGAATTAGTATTCAGTATGACTAATTGGTGCCTCTGAGTGGTGAGTTTATACACTAATGCATATTAGAGATAATTTTTATTGTCTGGGGTCTTATGTACTAGAAATATTCTCTGATTAGACAGTATTTTCTTAGAATTCATTCAGTAACATGCGTGTAGCATATTGAGCTTACAAAATAAATTTTTCATTTAAGGTTCATTTAAAGGTGTCAGACAGTACAGTAATTTAGCACTTTTTCCTCCTCACTGCCAACTGTGACTTGGCACCAGGCATCAGGCTGAATGACACAGGTTTTTAGAGATTACAACTTAGTTTCTTCATTTCTCGTGGGCACAAAGAACAATTTTTCAATAGCACTTTTAATACCCAGAGGGTATATACAAAAGGCTGTACAATTTGAATAGCTTTAAAATAAGAAAAGCTTTCACAAGTGCTTTTGATTTATTCAGCCTCTTAATTTAATGACATACTACGAACCATAGCAAATCATAACTGTTGACTGCCCTTATTCATGTTCAATATGACTGATTAGGAAATGAATAAAAAAGCAATGTTTCATTGTATGTCAGTGATCAATTTTAGAGTTAGATTTGAAAAGTAGAAGACAAAAGAATAAAAGGTACATGTTTCTAGGGATTTGCTTTAAGTTAATTACCTCATTGAGAACCTGTATCAAAATATAATCACTTTAACATACTGGGAGTAAGACTTCAGCATATGAGTTTTGGGGAGTCTCTAGGGAATTTCCCTAGAGAAATACTTATCTATAACAAGAAAATTCAAAACTCCAAGCAATGCCCCAAATTTCTAAAAAATCTAAAATTGAATCCCTGATATATGTTATTCATAAAGCTGATGATATTTTCATTTTACAGGTAGCTGGGTCTGGAAAGTTAAATGAGTCAAAGTCATTTCATGAATGTGTGTTGCTGGTAGACTCAATTCTAGGATTGTCTAACAACAAAGCTTTTGAATCCAGTCCAGATATACCACCGTTCTGTCACTCTCGTAAGCTTTTTATTTAGAATCTCAACCTCTGCAGGGATGGCTGGACAGAAATGAACAGATACTAACAATAACTTAGCCATCAATTTTGAAAATATGTAACTTTACCTTAGTATATATCAGCTCCTTATAAATTTTTATTGCCAAATAATATTCCATTGGATGGATGTGTCTGCATTTTATTTACCTGTTAATCAGTTGATGGGCATTAGGATTGCTTCTATCTTTTGGCTGTTTGAATAATGTTTCTATGAACAAATGTGTACAGGATTTTGTGTGGATATAGGTTTTCAATTCTCTTGGGCACAAATGGAGTGGAATTGCTGGGTCATTTAGTAACTTGATGTTTAAATATTTAAACTGTTCTTATGACTTTTTTTCTCATACATCATTGATCAAGTCTTTGTCATAGGGATTTGGGAAATATAAGCTATATTCTGGTAACTGTATGCCCAGCTTAAAAAAATGTATTTGTAGATCAAAATATCTATTACTCTTAGATAAGGGAAAAAAGGGTATTTTGAAACAAATAGTATTTGCCATATGTATCCTTTCGGCCATACAAATACCAATGCAATCTCTTCTACCTATGTATAGCATAGTTATTCCTCCTTAAGAAAGGCAATTGAAATATCTGTACCTGGAACATCATCTGATAGTAGTCTTATGATTCTTGGATATATGCCCCTCCACATAGTCACCTCTAAATTAAATGATGTTATTTGCTCCTGACACATTCAATGTATAATGATTATGCAGTAGGAAAATCACACTATAAACTATGATTGAAAAAAGGCAAGAATGGAAAACACTTAGAAGTAAATGATCCAGGTAAAATATCACAAACTACTTGACAGGAATAGAAAAGTCTTTTATTGGCAATTGAGTGTATTCCTTGTTTAGGCCCACTCTTGGTCTGCTCTCTGAATCTTTTCTCCCCATTTTTCTCTGTGACCCCTGATATTGTTGTCCGGAAGGTTTTTCTTTGTCTGTTAATCTGCATAAGTTATAACTGAAGTGAGTGTGCCAGTATGTCGTTGGAGAGAATCAGCCGTTTGAAAAAAGGCTGAGTTGATAAGGCCTAGAATCTTATTTATTTATTTTTTAGTATTTCTTTAATTTAAAAAAATTAAAACATTTTATAGAACAGCTATTACATTATAATGTTATATATAGATTAAAATATGCATCATCATAAATCACTATATAATTAAGTTTACTAACAGTCCAATTCAATTTTCACTGTATAACTTACTGTTATTTGCCCTATTTACCCACCCCCTGTCTCCCATCTGGTATCTACTAATTTGGTTCTATAGACTAAAAGTCTGTTTTTGTTTGCTTTGGTTCATTTGTTGTTATGGTTTCTCTATACAACACGTATGAGTGAAATCATATACTTTTCATATGCTAGTGTTTTTTATGATACACTGTTTCTCGAAACTTTTATAATGAAAGCAACGTGAATTTTTGTTTAATGCATCTTTGGAATTTGTTGAAAGAGTGCCATGATCTATGAATATCCAGATCACCTTATACCTAATATCAATTTTTATTGATTTGGAAATAAATCTGGAAAATTAAAGATTTTTAGCACCCTACTAAAACTCTTAATAAAAGATCATAAGTACATTTTTTTTTCTCAAAACAAAGCAATGGCCATTACAAGTTATCAAATTGTGAAATAGAAATAAATAATATGGACTTACCCTAGGGGGCTGGCAGCTGAGATGTGGCCTTACAGACCACGTAAAGCCCAAGGATGGACCTGGATATGTGACCCAGGACTAGGGTGTAAAACAAATAAACAAAGAAGGAGGAAGGAAGGGAAGAAACAAAGAAGGGAAGGAAGAAAAAATTGTATCATTGTGAACACAGGTGTCATAAATTCTTTCATTTTGGCTAATAATTTTTAATAGTCAATATTTTGAGAATGAATATACTTAAGATATTTTATGGTTACTTTCAGTAGGGTGTCAAAAATCTACATACCATTTTCCAGATACTTTTATGGAAATAAACATTTATGTTAGGTGTTAGGTGATTTGGATCATTATAGATCATGTCACTCAACAAATTCCAGAGATACATTACACAAAAATTCAACTTGCTTTTCATGATAATACTTTTGGGAAGCAATATATTCTACAAAACCTAAGGCATATTAGCCTCCTCAAAGGTCATCATAAGGTCTGTTAACAAAGAAAACAGGATTCTTTTAACACATTCTGTCTTGGGAGAGAGGGTTTTATATCACAAATGAACATTTGAACCAGGACACAAATTCCCAATTGGCAGTCTATGGGGTCACAAATGATGCATTTTGTTTTGCCAATGCCTTATTTTGAAAACACAATTGAATTGATTGTCCACATCTTAAAAAGTGACTAATTTCCCAAGAACTGTATTTGCAGCTTCTTCATAAAGTAAATGTTAAGGTTTCGGCCATTTGGCTTCTCTATTGCTGCATGAACTGAGTGACAGGGTATGCTCTCTCTGCCTCAGTTCACTAATAATGGTCCGTTGTTTTTTGATCTACCATCTCTGTTTAGAGGTAGGACCACTGATGGAATTTAAATAAAGTTGGAAGAAAGAGAGAGTGAATGACAAGCCGGTAGGACTATTCACTGAGATTTTTAGCAATACCCAGTCCTCATCTTCCAACCCATTCTTCTCCGAAACTCTTGCAAAGAACTCCCACTTCCCTTTGCCCTGTTGACTCAGCATGCCTCTTTGGGAGATGCTGCAGTCGCAGAGGATGGAAGCACGGGATTCTCTCAGTGCTTTTGTATTCCTATCACTGCTTCAGTCACCTCCAGGGATGGTTGTCCTCATCCTCTTTGAAAGGGACAAAATGTGCTTTCATTTGATTTTTAGCAGAAGTAGCTTTGGCACAGAGACAGGAATTGATGTAGCATGGTTGTAACAAGTGCCATGACAAATTGTAAGGGATTTTAGAATTATAACAAGTAGTAAAATCTTAGGGAGGCTATTAAATTTGACATTTCTCATTCAGTTGAAATGTTAATTTCACTTGCTAAATACAAGTAGAAAAATAATATTCACTATATTTAAGAATATAGAGACATAGCATTTTATATTACAGACATTCAGTATAAATGTTTGTGGCTCTGCAGTGTGGATTAGATATCCATGTTATAGAAAGTATTCCCTCCTGCCTTATAGACCTAAGTGATAGTCTCATATAGAGATACAGAGATATAGGATGCTATTTATATACTTTTGGAAGTTTCAGAGAATAAGTTAAAAAAGATAATATAATTCAACTCCTAAGGTTACAGAAAATTGATACCGAACTTCTTCAGTCTCCTCCACATGTAGAACAAAACTGTTGGGCCTGATATAATTCTAATTTTCTTAAATCGTAAGTAGCTGTGGTTTTTATATAATACAACATTTTGCAGGTGAAAGGCAGGAGCAGGAAAAACCCCAAAACTGGCAGAAATAGGATAAGAAACTTGTGAAATGTGCAACGGTTACAGAACCATGACCTTTTTTATCCTGCGTTGCAAAGATTGAAGATGGATGCCTCCATACTGCTCATCTCAGACAGTGATACAGCGCCTGGATTGTTCAGTCTAATGCTCCTCCTTGGGTACTTGAAAACCTCAAGAGTGTACAGAGCCTTTTCATCATTTCTGTGTCTTGCTTGTTATGCTGTATTTGTCACCAGCCTTATTATTTCATATTTATTTACTCATTCTGAATTACATGAGTCAGTAAATTATTTCCCTGGACTCCAATTCTGTCAAAGTTATTTTGAATTCAGTTATGTTTTCCGAACTTATTCCCTCCAAGATATTTTTTAAAGCATTTTCCAGCAGACTTGTTTTCACTGCTGGCCTCCTCCCTCCAGTGCCTAAGAAAGAAAAAGTGAGCCAAAGTGACCATCATATTGACCCACGGCCCCTCTCTTGTCACTGCTCTTTGTCTTGAAGTGCTTCCTTTCTCAGAGTCATTTGTCTCTGGATTTGCTCTCCGATGTTACAAATAGTGCTTGTTGACCTTGGGGATTAATCTCTGGTTGGTGATGTATTTGTAAAAACTCCTTGAAGTTCAGGTACTATAATTTATGACTGAGGTTTACTTCACTTGGATCTGAGATATTATTCCTTCATAAAAATGCCGGCATATATATGTTGCACACTTGTCTGTCTGAACAGAATTATTTTCCTTGTAAGCATCTTTTGCTTCTTCAGGATGGCTCCATTTTGGTTGACAGAATCACAGGCATTTATTTTCTCTATCTCTCGTTATTCTTTCTGGGGCAATAAAAAACATGTTGCTGTACTTTTTGATCTTGTTTCTTTAACAGCTTAACTTAAAATGAAAAGCTTTGGGTTCTAGGCTCGGTTTATCCATTTATCCAACACTGGGCAAATCCCTTGCCCTGACTCTGGTTCAGTTTTCTCATCAGTGAAATAGGCATAATATTAATTGACCATTTTTACAAGGAAAATACCAGGTACAAGGGAAAATAATTAGAAAGTTAAAACAGTATAACGAAAGTCTTAATAGTATATTGTTATAGGTTTGCAGCATAACTGGCACAGATAGTAGGCATAGCACAAATAATAAGTCGCATATTCAAGTTACTATTACTTTTCATATGTTCATAGAGCCAAGAGGCAATCTTACATTATGCTCTCACGTGTAAGACCCAAAAGAATTCCTCTGTTTATTATTGGCACATTTGGAGTATGATTTAAGACTCTTAAGTCCTGACCTGACTCTAAAGTATCTTTTGTGGACCACTGCTTCTCACCAGTATGTATACAGTGTGGATGTTTAGCTTTCTTAACAATCACTGCCAATTTTAATGTTCCTCAGTGGGAGAAGGGAAGAGTTCTTGATTCCTTATGTTGATTTTCGGAATGAAGAATGTGGAGTAAGGAAAATTACTGTACTCATAATAACTTTCAAAGTAAGGTCGTGTAGGCAAAAAAATTCCTGGAATCCCTCTCTCCCTGTGAGAAAAATCTGCAAAGTGGAGGACAGATGAATATTGCCTAATTTCTGTTAAAAAAAAAAAAAAAAAGACCATGTAAGAATTTATTTAAACGAACAGGTGTCCCTCATCACATCTGCTAGATTAAAGACTGGGGGGAAGCCTTTCTGAATACTCCCTATAATTCCTATAACATCAACAATTTTGTGGGGGGAAGGAGTTTTGTTATTTTTTAAAATTTATTGAGGTAATTTTGGATTACAAAATCATATAAACCAATAGGTGCAGGTTCGCCATTCCTCAAATATATGACAATGCGCCCAGTCCAAAAGTCCTTTATAATTGCTCACGGGGCCCCCCACTAGCTACCCCCACCCCATTCCCTGCTGGTAACCTCTGTTCTATTGTTAATGTTTTATTTAATCTGTTGCTTTGTTTTGTTTCTTTATATTCCACATTTGAGTGAGATCATCTGATACTTGTCTTTCTTCTGATTTATTTCACTTAGCATAATCTCTAGTTCCATCCACATTGTCCCAAATAACAGAACTGCATCTCTTTAGAGCTGTATAGTATTCCATTATGTATATATACAACATCCTTTTTATCCTTTCTTCTGATTATGGGCATTTAGGTAGTTTCCATTTCTTGGCTATTGCAAATGATGCTTCAGTTAACATGGGGTACATATATCTCTTCAAATTAGTATTTTTGTGTCTTGCGGGTACTCGGAAATGAGATTATTGGATCATATGGAATTTCCATTCTCAATTTTTTTATACTCTCCATACTACTTTCCGTAATGGTTGCACCAACAGTGTAAAACTGTTCCCTTTTTTTCTGCATCCATGCCAACGTTTTTTATTTCTAGACTTTTGGATAATTGCCAGTCTTACAGGTGTGAGGTGACATCACATTGTTGATTTGATTTGAATTTCTCGAATAAGTGAGGAAGAATATATTTTTATATACCTATTGGCCATGTGTATGTCTTCTTTGGAGAAATGTCTGTAATATTAATATTTTAAATAACCCCCCTGCTTGTTTCTCTAAAATTCAGAGTCAAGAGCCTGAGCACAACATTTTTGCAATAAGTAGGTAATCATAGACTCACTTACTCAAGGGGCATCGTTATAAAAAGTCGACTCAAAACCATAAATGTCTACACAGCCATCTGTCTGACTATACTTGGATTCGAATACTCAATAAACTTTGTTAATGTTCATATTTTCAAGATTTGTTTTCCTTCATTCATCAGTAGATTTTTTCTTGAGGTTTAATTTTAATATCTTAGAATACCCAATCTTCTCTCCTTCTGAATTTTAGTCTAAAATCCCTACCCAAATTTTCCCTGATTCTTAGTGTTGGGTATGATATGTTCATCTGGCCTTATATGCCCTTTATAATATGTCAGCCCTAGGTGGAACTCATTTACAAAATAAATCTGTTATCAAGTATTCATCGGGTTAAGTGGACTTTATTTTCTTTTGTTGGGGCAAGGTTGGCTGTTTATAGTGAGTCAAGTACCTAGTCCAGTTTTTTGAATTTGCCCTTTTTTCCAGTGTTCCATTTTTTTGTTGTTGTTATCACTGTCATATTTTTTCAAAAACTTAAATACACTTTTATTGACAGTCATTAAATTCTCCTAAAGGGAAAGTTGTCAAAACCAACAGAGATGTAAGTTCATTTTGTTTCTGAATGCCTGTGTCTTTCTTTCTCTTGGTGAGAATTAACCAAAAGATACAAATCAAAGTTTTTTTAAATAGGGAAGGTTTATTACTTGTAACAAGTAAGGTGACAGTATGATAAAAGTTTAGGGGGTTAATTGAGGTTTAATTAAAGTAGTGGGTGTCAGTTGGTCATAAGATCGTTGGGGAAGATTCTAAGTCCACTGCATAGACCATGGCCTTCCTCATGGCTGAACACATGTCTGTGTTCAAAAATGGTGGTGCAAGGTCACCTTCAAGTCAGTTCCAGCGTTTCCCTGCCAGCTAAGGCTAAGGGTGGGTCAGAAACAGTTAACATAGTCATGACTTTCTTTATCTACCTTCTGAAGTTATTTATCTGTTTGATAGCCTAGAACTACTAGGTTTTCACTGGCCAACACCTCAGGAGCTCCATCAAGCTTGCAGGGTTTCCATTTTACAATTATACTCTCCTATTGATGGCCCATTAACAATTTCATCAATTTTTTTTCAGTATAGTTAAGAGAAATTTTGGTGCCACTTCTTTGTAAGGACCTTCTTCCATTTTGATTTATAATTTATTTATGATTATATACTAATGATAGTTTCTCAAGCTTTATGGTCTAACTGATCACTTAGGAAATTATTTTGTGCATAATGGAAGATCTAGTATAAACTGTATTAAATAATAAAATTTCAAGGTTCATTTACTATAGCAGCTGAACAATGACACTGTTCACATGGGGTGACCCCTCTCAATAAGTGCTAAAATTTGCCAAGTGTATATCTTTCTTGCCTATACTCAGTGTGCCTCTCCCTCAACTTTTCAATTAAAACTCTGGATTTTATACTGAGTAGACTAATTTATGTTGCATGCACATTCCTGAATTAGTCACTATGATGAAGTAGATTAGATCATAGTGCTTAATTTAGATCAGTAAATACCCACCATTGGATTTGAGTAAGAAGTCAATTCCATCCAAACCAAACCATATAGTTGAATATATTGAAGATTTGCTGCCTAAGAAAGTCTTAAGACAAATAGAATGTTGAGAAAGAGACCAACTCTTATATGTAGAAAATTGCTCATTAGATGATTACTAAAGTGAGAAAGGTTGATATTTAATCCCACTTAAAACAAATTATACTGGTTGCCCTCTTTCTGGTACAGGGGTATCTAACAAGTGTTGAGTGTTGTTATAAATGAAATCCAATCTTCACCTTTTTCAATGTGTGCTAAATATTGATGCTGCTTGTGGCGTACTGGCAGCTCTCTACTTTCTTAGTACAAAATGGGTTTTTACTCTATGGCATCTTGTTGTTGGGTGAGACCTTGTGATCAGTTCTGGCTAATTATTTTTTCTTCCAGGTGAAATTTTGATAGAGGAGATATGTGTTACTACCGGACTACACCACACACATGCCATGAAAAAGACAGTATTTGTTTTATTGTCTCCGGTCTTAGCACCTGGCATAGATCCAGGGAATAGCTATATTGTCAGTGAGAATCTTAGAATGAAGACAAAGAGAGACTATTGAGCATAACTCCCAGCTGATCCATGATGGACAGGGAGAATGAGTAAAAGTAAAACTTTGTTCTTTTAAGCCATTGAGAGTTGAGAATTGACTGCTATCACAGCATCACATAGTCTATGCATAATAATCAAGTTCTAGCCTAGTATATTGTCACCTAGAGTCCCAGAGCCTACATTTTCCAGTCCATTCTCATGGTCATATGACTATTTGTCAATAGAATGTAAAAGAAATTGGTATCTTGATGTACATATTGCTGTTTGAAAGGATTTCTGCTTCCCTGGGCTATTGTTTTTACCACAATAATTGCTGGAAATGGAAATGTATCTAGTGAACCAGAAAACCTCATGTCGAGAATGGATTTGGACCATGAATGACTTAATTGATTGAAGGCAGCTTGTGAGATAAGTGTTTTATATGAGCAAGAAATCACACTTCTATATTCTCTAAGTCCTGTATTTTTGGATGTTCACTGAAGTAATGGATCCTTTACCTTAACAAGTAAATCAACTGAATACATCATCAACCAGCAAGAATTTTGGATACATTGGTAATATAGTCACCCCCAGGGATTCCAAAATAGACCAAAAGAAATGTGGCTTTTAGATTTACCATGTAATGCATTTTGTGGGACTCTGATAAGGCAGGGAGAGGTCCAGGGCTTCCAGTGTACCTCTCCAGAAGTGTTCCCAGACTGTGTTAATACAGAGCTCTCACAGTGATGTGTGCAGTCACGGAAGTGTTTTGGTCAACAAAATATCTTCACTTTTTATTCAAATAACTACATCAAAGTGATAGGGCAGTATTTCATGTGAAGAGATGCTAAGATGAAAATGCATGGCACTTCCTGTGAACTTGTTTATCATTTTATAGGAATGTTAAGAAACGAGAAAATTAAACTATGAGGAAAAAATGAAGCAGAATATTGTCATGTGGTGGTGAAAGTATCCTGCATTTTGAAGATACTGACATACTAAGTAAGATCTAAGTTTAGACTTTACTGTCAATTCTATGATATTGGCGATGTAACTATAAAATGCACAAGGATTTTTGTTTCATAGGGATGATACAGTTACTATCAATCCTATAAATTGCCTAAAATAGTTCATAGCAAATAGTCAGCACCATATTGAAATAGCTATTGTTATTTCAAAGTAATTTCCTTAAGCAGTGAAATGCCAAAGGAAGGATACTACTGCAAAGAGCAGCAAAATTAGAGAAAAGTGTTGAGCAGTTAATGGAAAGAAAACTGACATTTGAAAGCTGTAAAGGATTTGCTCCAGGAGAGGAGGTAGACTTTAGGAAGAGTTAGATGGATACCTAGGAGCACAGGATGCAATATACTTGGGATAAACGCAGCATGATGGAGATTGCATAAAGGGGCAGAAAAGGTATATTAAATAACACTTAAAAGGATGGAAATATATCTTAACTCCCCTTCTCTTCTTGCATATTGGAGAGCCAGGGATTAACCCCCATTTGGGTGAACTTGGAAGAAGAATCCAAATGACTCAAATACACATAGGTACTGTAAAGTCTATGGTAAACAACAAGTCTGTCATCAATTCTATCCTTTTCTAGAGCAGGGCGAGATTTCCAGGAGATAATGAGGTGACAGCATCATATTTCACTATGAATTTGCTAATGGTGGATCTCTTAGGAAGCAAACCAATGGTATTTGTTTGCAGAAGAGTTATTATCTTAGGAGTGCTTTTCTAAGGATAAACTTAGTTCTCTAAGATTGCTCGTGGCCAACAAACATAGAAATTAGAACTTTGTAGAGCATGACTCTGGGGAAAGTATCACTTTAGCTATGTAGTTATCTGAATATAAAGTGGAGATATTTTAATGACCAAAACACTTTTTCTGTGTAAGGATCATGATTGCACACATCATAGCGAGAGCTCTGTATTCACACAGCCCGAAACACTTCTGAAGAGCCGCCTTGGAGGCCCTGGACCTATCCCTGCTTGTCAGAGTCTCATGATTATGTTAATCCTTTAATTATTAGTAAAGATGGATGCTGGATCTCTGATTTATGTGATTTATCTTTGATTTATGTCTCTAGTTGACAACATACTCCTTTATGTCATTTGAGATTGGTGCACTGAACAGTTTTATTTTAGATCCAAACATCATAATATCTAATTGTTGTTGTTAAAAGAATAACAAAGAGATGGGGAAAATATTATGAGGATTTTATTTCAAGTTAGCAGTCTACCAATTTTTGCATGAAATGGTGAAATCTCAGGAATATTACCAGTATAACTCTTACTAATGGATTTATAAGAAACCTATCTAAATCTGGGGGGAATTGCTTAGTGGATATACAGAAAGTGGCAAGAAAAAATAGAATAACTAAAAATTCAATTCACCATTGTGAGCAGCCTTAATAAAAGCTAGACTTCTAATAAAAGAGTAGGGGGAACTAGGAAAAAAATAAAATCAGTAAGATCCAATTTTCTAGAGCTGGAAAGCT
>RJWH01006941.1:0-46802 GCA_004363575.1 Solenodon paradoxus | reverse complement strand
GCTGACAGGAGCAACTGGCTCCAGACCACTGAGCTAAGGGCTCCCCCCATCACGTTTCTCTCTTCAACCTGCAGCCCCCTGACGTGGCCCACAGTCTCTGCTATCCGCTCTGCACAACTTCCAAGCTTTCTTCCACTGCCAGGGGCCAAAGGCTCCCAGCCCATGACGCCTCCCAGTTATAACCTAGGTCCCCACACCACCCGCAAGCTCCCGTTTGTACAGCTTTGTGTGCCCAGATGCTCCTGAAGATTTCAGGTCCCTGTCAACCTAGAAAGTTCTGGAAGGAATGGTAACGTGAAGGAAAGCAACCTCCTTTTTTTTTTTTATTTTCCTGGTGAAAATGACCATGTTTTATGAAATGAAGTGACCCAGGCACCTGACTAACTTTATTGTGGCCACCAAGGACACTGCTGTCAAATCCAGAGAGGGACAGACCGATGGCGAAGCCACCATGCGCGTGTTCACTACTTCACCTCGAAGTTTCCCGAGCTGTGCTGGGATGCTGGAGGGGAAGCCCTTGTGTTTGATCTCTCAGAGGCTGGCATGCCATCCCTGTGGCCGCTCTTCCTAGAGATCTAAATAAGGACACACGAAATAGCTCTTCGATAACAGCCCCCTCTGGTGACGGAGTGTCCGTAGAAAGGAGTGAGGGGGTGGCAGAAGAATGTGCTTTTCAGACAGACCTGGTGTTGAACTCTGACTCATCTCCAATGACCTCTGGGCAAAGTGCTCACCCGCCCTGGACGGGCTTCCTGGGCCATAAAGCAAAAACAGATGCCTGCCTTGCGGGGCTGCACAGACACAGGCCAGACGCCTAGCATGAAGTCAGACACCAGCAGGCACCAAGAAATGTTCGTTTTCTCCCTCCCTCCACTCCCCCTAGCTCCCATATCTAGAGAAACAGAACACACTGGCAGGGCTCCCACCACTTGGTGCAGACACCACGCACGCTGGTGGAGTAGCTGTGGGGCGCAGCCCACATGCATCCCCGGGTCCCAGGTTCGCCTCCTGGAGTTGGGGTCAACAACCAAGACAACCAACTAAATAAAAGTAAAGAGTCTCTTCCTCCTCCCTCTTCCTGCCTGCCTCCCTCTGCTCGCCTTCATTCCTACCTGCTCCTTTCCTTTCAAAAATCAAAACCGAAAAAAGGAAGGTCTAGGTAAGGATGAACCTGTCCTGTTTTTCCCTAAGCCTCTCAGTGTGTGCTTGCTCGTCTAATCTTTCTGATAGCCCTGAGGGGGATGTGGAAGATGATCTGATCGCCATCTGAGAAGGGGTGAGATGGAGGCAGAGGGAGGTGAAGGGAGGTTCTGGGAAGCATCTGGGGAGTGAGCAGAGAGCTGGAGAGCCAGAGAGCCTGCCCCAGAAGCCAGGCTATGAACCTGCCTGGTCATCTGTTGTTCTGCTTTCAAAGCGACATCCCAGCTGAGAGGTGGAGTCGAAGAGGGTCAGGTGGGAGAGTGTGGCCACCTTCCTCGCCCAGGGGACAGAAACTCAGCCGTTAGTTAGAGTCTCACACATGAAGGCCTGATATCCAGAGAGAGATCTGAGAGTTGGAGACTCAAAACCTTGGGTGCCCCACTGAGTCAGAGACTAGGGCTGGGGGGAACTCATCAGAGGAACATGCAGAAAAGGCTAGGGCTGATCCGGGGTCCCCCCAGAGACAGGGGAGCCTGAGCAAATCATTCATTGTTTTACGCTGCCTGGATGCTAAATGGAAGGGCCATAGTGGACCTTTAATAAACTGACATTTATGCCCACCTACTGGGCACCTCGCATGCCTTCTCTCATTCCTGCCTCTCGGCCTCTCAGCGAGGGAGGTAGCATCCCGGTTCACAGATGAGGGCCTGAAGGCTCGCCAAGACATAAGGACATGCTCCACGCTCACATGACTGCACATGAGCAAGAACGGGGTGCTCACCCCAGGATACATCTTGGGGGGCAGCCAGGCGTCTCCTCTGCCCACCCTACCACCCTCACCCCCACCTTCCCCAGCCAGGCACTATGAGATCAGTACCCTGCCCCCCAGAAGCAGGCTTGCCCAGGCAGTCACGTTGCTGTGGGAAATCGCTCGGAGACAGGCAAGGTGTGAGGGAGGCAGGCAGACGGACATCTGTGGGGTCACTTGCACAGACAGCCACATGCCTCAGCTCCCAGCTCATTGACTGGAGTCAGACACAGCCAGATGCAGTCACAACTGTGTCCCCCAGCCCCCAGGGCTGGCGGGGCCCTTCCTGACTGCTGCTGTGGCTGAGCCCATCTGGAAGGGCTCTTTGTGACGAACGGTTAACCCCTCTGAGGACGCTCGGGGCCAAGCGATGCCATACCCCCCCATGGGAGAGACACCCTAGGGAAGAGGGTCTCCTCCACAGGGATGAGTCAGAGCACCCTGGAGGAGCCCAAGTCCACAGGCTGGAGCGGGCAGCACTGGGCAGGAAGCCAGTATTGCCCAGAGGACAGACCACGAGAACCACCGGCCTCTGGAGTTTTAGGAGTTAACGTAGAAACACACCCAAACACCCACCACACACCTCCAGGAAAGAAAAAGGGGTTCGCTGAGCCCCATTGACCGACCTGGGTGAAGGCGCAGAAAGTGGCCCTGAAAGGCTCAAGGAGGAGGCCCGAGCCTCAGGAGCGGGCTGCAGTGGGCGTGGGGGGCTGAGGAGCACCTCCCGCTTCCCAGGAGGAACAAAAGGCCCACACAGCCACTACTGAAGGGCATCTGTCACTCAGCTCCCCAGACAGCCTGGGGGTTTGGGCAGCTGACTTCACCTAAAGTCAGGTCTCTGGAGGAAAGAATCCTGGGTCAGCTGACTTTCTGGAGCCTTCTCTTGGTGGACTCACTCCAATAAACAAAGCTGTTAGAGCGGAGGTGCCAGAGGCTCCCTCAGAATGAGGGGTACTGCCTGCCCCAGACCCAACCTCAGTAAGACAGAGCCTCCCACTGCGGGGGTCTTGGCTTTGCTGGCTGACCAGCCACCGCATGTCAGTCCCTTGGGCCTGTTTTCCTGCCACAGTGCCTCTCCTCCCTGCAAGGATCCTGCCCTACCCTGGAGACACTAACAGGGCACATGCACCAGAGGGTGTTTGTAAGTTCAAGTTCAAGGCCACATGGGTGATGGACCTTCCTTTTCCTGTCCCCAGGTTGCTCGGTACAGAACCCACCACTTCCATCAACGACCAGCTCTGTGACCTTGGACAGGAACCTCTCTGAGCCGTGGCTGCCTCATCTGTAAAATGGGAATAACCATATCCGACATCCGAAGGCTGTCATGAATATAACGAATAAGCAAATTCATAGAGGCAGGTACAAATCAGTGACTCCCCAGGGCTGAAGGGGAGAGGAATGGGAGTGAGGAATGGGGTCTCAGGTTTCTGTCCTGGGAGATGAGTCGTGGTGACGTGATGGTTACCTCACCTTGTGAATGAACTTGACCCACTGGTGAACTGTATGCTGTGTGTATTTTACCACAATGAAAAGAAAGAGCTTATATGTGATTCCATGAAATGGAGGTTGTAGAAAAATGTTGGTTCTGGCCCCAGCTCCAACCTCGAGGCAAGATCAGATGCATGTACCTTCTTATCTCCAGGCCTCAGTTTCTCTGTCTGAACTGGTTCTGGCTGGCTGGCAGGAGAAGCAAGAACCTCTTTAAATCCTTTTACTTGTCTATCAAATCTTGGATTTGGAGGCAGAGAGGAACACATGAGCTTTTCCATTTAAATTCTGCCTCTTCTTGGTGTGCCCTGGTGGTGGAGTGTTTGGTCCTCCACCTCTAGCTGAGTGCAGTCCACCTACATTCCAAGGTCCTGAGTTTCTGACCCAAGGCCGGAGGAAACAAACAAGACGAACAATGAAATAAGATAAATAAAATGCTTCCTGTAACAGATCCTCACCAGGTTTTCATCTCCTTTCTTTGTACACAGAATTGTACCTGCGTTCCCCATGCCTAGCCCGGCAGAGAGTCTTTCTCTGTAGCTCTCTGCTCTGAGGAGGGGGTGGCATGTTGGTGATGTCATGCGATGGCGACCTTGGCCTGTTTTGCCATGACCTTGCATGGCTGAGTCCTGCCAGCAGATGGTCTGCCAGTGGATAGCTTTGATACCAAGGCCCAGGACTTACCCTCAGTATCTCTTTCCCACTGTTTCTACCAAAAGCTGTTACCTTGAAAAATAAAAGTCATCATTTGGGGGGAAAAGATTTCCCAAGGTTCTCATGTGTCTGCACATCTGTGAGCAGAGACCCTGATTCAGTTACAAATCATCTTTTAAAGACTTTTTGGGTGGCTTAGAGGTTAATTCTGTAGCCTCTTGTTGCATAGTCTCATCCATCCCAAAGACCCGGGTTCGGGATCGGAGTGAGCAGGAGAGTGGGTATAGCCAAGATGAATAACAAAAGTAAATACTTCTTCCTCCTCTCTCTTGCTGCCTTCCTGACTACTCATCTTCATTCCTATCTGTGCCTTTTAAAAACATAAAGAATGTTTGTGTAGCAAATGGTCTCAGAAGATAAATATCAGTTCCCTCCAAAGCAAAAGGCAGGTAGGCTTACTCCCCACAGTAAGCAAGTC
Source organism: Solenodon paradoxus (assembly GCA_004363575.1). Lineage (NCBI taxonomy): Eukaryota > Metazoa > Chordata > Mammalia > Eulipotyphla > Solenodontidae > Solenodon > Solenodon paradoxus. The sequence goes on along the minus strand of RJWH01006941.1, from coordinate 42,234 downwards.
AGATTCCCCAAGGTCCTCTCCGGTAGCGCAAACCACAGCACGTGCGGGACCTCTGCACCTCTTTCCTTCAGCCTGAGGAAGTTAGAGGACACCACAAAGCATGTATTGTACTCACAAGGTACGTGAGTATAATCATTATTTCTTGTCTTTCTTTCTCATAAGATTCTAAGCTCCTGGAGAGTAAGCAGCATGTTTTATTTAAATACGTCTTTTCCAGAACAGGTATTAATATACAATTGCTGAATGGACCAATGAAGTGGAAACTCCTTTCATTCATTCATCATTTAGCAATGGAGACATGTTTGTCTTCCATCATCCTAGCTGTCTTACTCAACCCCGCCCGCCAATTCTCAGGACACTTCCAGGTCCTGACACCATGCCCAGTATTTTAACCACTTGCCTGGCCAGCAATTTGCCTGCCTGAAGCCATCAGATGCAGATAACAAGACATAAACACTGTCTTGGGCCCTTGGATTTGACAGTTGACGGGTCCTAGGTCCATGTCCAGATCTGGACATTCTCAGACCAGCCCTGCCTCCCTGCTTTGTTCTCTCCTCAGCTCCATTCCCATCCCACAACTGAGAGTGACCTGTGTTCCTAAAGCACAACACCACAGGCCACCAAACCACACATTGCAGGTCACCAACAAACCAGGGAGCCAGATGTTTGTTGCCAGATTGGTTCCTCTTGGGCCCATGGGAAATCTACAGGGCAGAACGCAGATGACTGAGCCAGAGAGTTTCTTGACTGGCAAAACCTAGGGCCCCTCCTTAGCAACCTGTGTCGAGAGACACACGCCCTGGTTACTCCCACCAGAGAACTCCAGCCAACTCTCAGAGAACTCCAGCTTTCATGGCATCTGCAGCCTGCCAGTAGGCCCAAAGGGGAGGCCCTTCCCTGGTAGATAAGAGACACCATTTTAACTGCAAGAGCTCTTGCTGTTTTGTTCCTGTAACCCACGAGGTATGTGCATCATTTTTCTCTTGTTTCCTTAAACCCCAAGCTCAATGCATCATTTTTGTCTAGTTGTTTTCTAATAAACTTACCACGCGACACTGGAACAAGGCGTCTGTCCCTGAATTCTTTCTGGGATGAATTCCATACTCCTTCGGTCTCGATCACCCGCACCAACAGCACTGGGCACATCCACTGTGCTCTGTTAATTTTATTGGGTTTAATGAATGAATGAGACTTCCTTTCGATTAGATAAATTACTGCCTTCATATGTGTGAGTCGGTCTCCTCAGCCCAGGGCTCCAAAGTATAACCAAGAATTGGTGGGCCCTGGTGGAGTAAGTGGTTTCTTCCACATCCATCCCGAGGACCCAGGTTCACATCCTGGGTTAGGGAGAACCACCAAGATGTACATCTAGAATAAAGATAAATAAAATGCTTCTTCCTTTTCTCTCCTGCCTGCCTTCCTGCTTATCTTCATTCCTACCTGTACCTTTCCTTTAAAAATGTGTGTGTTTGTATCAATCCAAAAAGAGGGGAAACTGGGGACCTGCAATTTCACTCTGGAAATTGAACGTTCCTCTTGACTCAGAGTTCACATGGCAAACATAACCTCCAGAAGGGACAGCGACATAAGAACCTCTGCCTCTGGTGCACCGTCATCATGTGCTCTTCAGTGTATAAGATGATTATAGGCACACCCTGCTGGAGTAGCGGTTTGGTTTGCCACCTCTAGCTGAGTGCAGTCCACTTACATCCCAGGGACCTGGATTCACGTCTGGGGGCTGGGAAAACAACTAAGATAAACTAGAAAAAATGAAAGTACTTCTTTTCCCTCTCTCCTCCTGCCCACCTGCCTCTGCTTGCCTTCATTCCTGCCTGCACCTTTCCTTAAAAAAGAAAAAAAGATTATTATAAATGTTGACTTGCTCTCTTTGCATTTATAGACAGCTACCCACTTTTTCTATAGAGATGCAGGAAGGGGAGCCCTTGGCCTCTTGCCAAGAGAACTGGGCACTGAAGAGCTTCTTAATGTAAAGGCTTTTGGATGCATTTCTCACATGGATGAGAGAGAAGAACATTCAGCAGGTAAGCTGGGCAGGGTGGGGCATGAGAACGCGTTCTATATTGCATCCATGTCCTCTCATCTCAGTTCACTTAAGGAAGATTAGCTTTTGTTTTTTAAGAAAAGTCTTTTTTTTTTTTTAAGCATTTCATTTTTTAATTTTTATTTAGTTGTTCACTCTGGTTGTTTCCCGGGGGACCAGGGGTATCAAACCCAGGGGTATGTGGCCTGCGCTCCTTTAGAGGTGATTGACCCAACTGCTACTCCCCCAGGGCGTGCCATATTTATCAGAATATTATCCACCATAAGACGCCCAATAGTCAATGATTGTTTGTCTTCATCTCCCTTTACACCAGAAGAGAGCTGTGTCTGTGAGAAAGCATACAAGGAGATTAAAAGGCTCTGGGAAAATACAGGAATATTTACGGAAGTAACACCAAACCAGGATTGGTTTTAAACCACAAAGTTCACTGTGTATTTGACCAAGGACAGTGCAGGTCAAGCAGAGCTGGGGAGACGTCTGAGGCAGGTTGTGGTGTTGAGCCCTGAGGCTGAAGGCCTTGGTTTGATGTCACGCACCAGGGTCCCTGACTTTACACATCCAGAAGCCTGATTTTGCCAGGGCTCCGAGAGTTAACTACACTCTGAGGGATCTCATTGTTACCCAGGCCCACCAGAGGCTTAGGACCAAGCCAGCATGGCTCTATTTCATGCATTTCCCCTGAGAAATGGATCTACCAGACAAACAGGAATGACAAGAATAAGATAAGGAGGAGAGAAGGGAAGGCAGAGAGAGGGGAAGATGAAAAGAGGGAGAGAAGGAAAGGAAAGAAGGAGAAAAGGAAGGAAAGATGAGGCCAATTTATAAACAGAACATCACGTCTTGGACTGAAGGAGAGAGACAGAGAGACAGAGAGACGGAGAGAGAGACAGAGAGAGAGAGAGAGGTGGTGGGAGTGGGGTGAATGTTGGGGGGCCGGTTATTATGGGATGCTGCATATCTACAGTCTCAGCATTTAACTTCCAAAATTAACATAGGACCACAGGGACAGGAGAATGGAAAGTCAATGACAGGATGGAACAACAAAAGGGCATGGAAGTCACTTTGGCGCCAGAGGCTTTTAGAACTAACTGAAAAATCTCAGACTATCCCTATTCCTCTCTCACCTGGAACCACCTGCAGGGATGGCCTGGTCTTTGATGTTAAAAGCACTCCCTTCTTATCAATAGCTATTCCTCAGGCTAAAGGAGGGGATTTAGTAATCTCCTGGCAATCAGGTCCTCCCTGCCCCATTTTCTCTAACAAACATATAATACGGCCCCCCCACCCCAACCACCCGCTTCTCTACTGGAACCTATCACCTCTGAATTGAGTCTGTGGATCACCTCCATACCCCAGAATTCCTCATCACCATGACCTCTCCTTCCCCAACAATTGACCACTCCAGCCTCCTAAAAACACTTCTGGCTGATTCCAGCCTCTCCCCCTTGGAAGATCCTGGATCTGCAGTACTGACTGAGCTCTTGTTCTCAGCCCCCAGGCTGACTATCCCTTCTAGACAAGGCTGATAGTCTTCAGAAACCACTTGATTGTACTGAAGTCACTTCAACCTCTTAGGTTACCCCTCACTGCAGACCTCCCTTCCTGAGACCACACCCAGGTCCCCTTGAGTGGAGCCCAGGCTTTCCAGAAACATTCTTGTCATCCTCTTAGACCGTAGATGATTTCTTCCATTCATTCTGTGTGCATTTTATTCCCTAAGTCTTAAAGGGTTGCTTAGTGTGAAATTATTAGAGGGAAGAGTCAGGGGGATGGTCCCCTCTCTCAGGTATGCACTTTATCCCTTTAATCAGTAAACACACTGTCTGCAGAATGAGACAGGCTCTGGCCTCCAGCAGATGTTTTCCATGGCTTAGTTAATTATACACTCACCAGAAAGGTTACAAACACCAGACTAAACCATCGAGAAGTGAAGACGCTTAATGATATGAGTGCAGGTAAAAGCCAGCAACTGTTATTTTCACTAATCAGGTCTACCGTTTCACTCCAAAGCAGGAGCTGACATCAGGTACAAACACTGCGAATGATTAATCATCCGGAATATCAATATTTGGATTCAGCTTCCCACACTCTTCTGGAAACACAGACATCTGAACTCCCCAGGCACATTCGTGTTTGACCAACTTATTTTAACAAGTGCAAAGCAAGCAGTGTGGTCAAAACCAGGGGAAGCCATTGCTCTCTGATCAGAGGACATGGAGATGGGTTTGTTTTCCTGGTGATAAGAAGAGAGTTACTACACAAGTACAGAGTTCCCAGTTCCGTGTATATTTCAGATAAGCGTTGGATAAGGCATTTGGGACATACTTATTCTTGAAAAGTTTTCATCATGTATCTAGAATACAAACAAACAGGGTGGCCTGTATTTTCATTAGACCAATCTGACCATCCTATATAGGAGTGAAAATCATTTACTTTATCCTGCTCAGGGAGTTACCAATACCAGGTATCTGCAGAAGTCCCCCAGGACACAGTAAAAGCATTACGCTAAGATAGCACCCACCACGAGTCAGAGTAGAGCCCAGTTATGAAGGGTAGGAAAGTCTGACACCCCTGCTTCGCCAACATCTCTGACATGGGAGGGCAGCAGAAAGAGAGGTTATAGTAATCACACTGCCCCCACTGAAACCTCTGCTAAGATATTCTGAGATGAAGCCTTTCGGGCCCCACCTAGCCCCTAGGATGGTGCAGGCAGCAATGCAAGAAAAGAGATGCTGGCATACTCTGGTGGAGTATCAGTTGAATCCCCCACCTCCAGAGTAGCTCAGTCCACGTACAACCCAAGGACCTGGGTTCCCCTCCCAAGGCTGAGGAGAGCAACCAAGATGAACAACTACATAAAATGAAGTGCTCCTTCCTCAACTCTCTTCCTGCCTGCCTGCTTATTCACTTTCATTGCTGCCTGTATGAAGGAGGAGGGGGAGGGGGAGGGGGAGGAGCTGTTCTGAATCCCCCCTGGGAAATGAAAAGTTAACAGGAGAAGATGATATTAGGACCTTCTCACTCTAAATTGTATATACCTGCATTTTCACATGGGCTGGAGAATGACGCCTCTTGTCCTGTTAATTACTAAGTGCTATCCTTCATCAGATAGACACATTCTGAGCCCCTCCTCAGCACTGGATGGTCTGCAAATTCTTTCCAGGTCTGCAGAGTTGATGCATGAAGCAGACCGTCTCACAATTAGTCTGCAGCCTCAGCAAAAGGTGGTATAACACCAAACAGACAGGAAGCAGAATCCAGCTGTGGAGACACCAGCCATTGCCCAACCATCACCTCCTCCAGAACTTCTCCATTCCCACCTCCCAACTTAGATTTTATCTAAGACGCTTCTGCTTGGTCTCTGGTGGAGCCTGGAGCCATTCACAGGGTTCCTAGCTGTGCCTCCATCTTCAGCTACCTCATTTCACAAACCCATTTTCCTCTAGATCTTTCCACAACCCACCTCAGCACGGGGTAGAGAAAAAGTCAGGGGTTTTCAGCTGGAATCTCACCTTGTCCAGGACCTGTTGTATGAATTTGAGTAAGTTACTTACACTTTGGCTTGTTAACGCCCCTGTGAAATAGGGATAATATTACTTGGTAACAAGGAAGCCTGGCCTCCACTCTGGGAGACCATCAGCACAAATTCCTTTTCTCTAAGCAGATTGTGGGGCTGCTCTCTGTCTTTCTAATTTCCTGACCCAGGATCTGTGGGAGGAAAGAATGGGGCAGAGAGTAGAGAGGGATTAGTTATACTCATGCCTTTAGTGGCTACTTAACACCTAGAAACAAGAGACTTCCCTTATTAAAACAATCTTCCTGAGAAGCAGAGAGGTTCAGGGACTGGTACCTTCAACTATCTTTAATAACACTTTCCCCTTTCCAATTCCCCTCTCTTCCTCACTCAACTACTCCCAGAAGGTGTGAGATACCAAACAGTACTCAAGGAGGGGAGTGACCCACTCAGAATTGCTGTGTGCATTCCCCACCTTGTGCCTTTGTGTATGGTGGGGACATATGTGGGGGACCTGGGGGTGCAGGAACAGATATCTAAAACATACAGAAATCTTTGCAAGATGATGTGAAAAATGCGGTCATGGAGGTAAATCCAAAGTATGGGGAAATGTACTAGGCACGCCCTGGGGGACAGCAGTTAGGTCAATCACCTTTGAAGGAAAGCAGGCCACATACCTCTGGGTTTGAGTCCCAGGTCTGGGGAGAAAACAACCAATGTGAACAACGAAATACAAATAAAGTGCTTCTTCCTACTCTCTCTTCCTGCTGGCCTGCCTGCCTGCCTGCTCACCTTCATTTCTGCCTGCACCTTTCCTTTAAAAAAAATAAAGAACATCCAAGTACCGTGCTGGCTCAGAGGAGAGACGAAAGACAGAGAAGAGGAGCTGGAAAAATTCACCACAGGACTTAGCGTTGAACAGACTAACCCAAGGAGGCTGCCTGGGTTTCCAAACTCTCTTGAATGAGGACCTCGATGCCAGCGATCATGACCAGAGCCTACTCCAGTAGGTTGCAGGACACACGACCCAGAGCCCCCACTAAGAGCAATGACACCTCAGCTACTCACCTGAGCTGCGGTGGCTGGTACAAAAGGTTCTCCTGACCTGTCCACTGAATGAACAAGCAGTCAATTGAATGTACGTCCCCATTTATAAAATAGAGTGGATGATATTTGTTCCAGCCCGGCTGTGGGATAGCAGAGAGGGTGAATCGAGATCACAGACATAGAAAACTCTATAAATTAAAAGAAAAAAAAAGTTACCAAGAGTAGCGCGATTAAGTAAACTGATAAAGTTGGTTGTCAAAGACGAAAGCACCTGAGGAAAAAGTGAATGAGTCCAAAGCTTGTCCCAACTGCAGTCTTAGAGCAGCACTTCAGGAAGTCACTTCTCTCTGCAGTCCTGTTACTAGGACCATAATGACCGCCATTGAAGAAGCTTCTGACATTAGTGAGTGAAGCTAATCAAGCAAGACTCCAGGTGACAATAGCTACAGGATGGGGTCTATAAATAGCTGGGGTGGCAGGGAGCAGGGAGACCTAAGAATCTCTCCTCATTGCATCCCCCTGGAAAGGTACTGCTACCTAAATCTCCGCCCCTGTTTTAAAGGGAGGGGAACTGAGTCCCAGAGAGTCCCCATGCTCACTTAGACCAAGTAGGAATCATAGCAGCTCACAGTACTGGGTGCAGCCCTCTGACTGAGTACCTAGAGACACCAGATTCCACAGGAGCCCTGTGAGGTAGATCTATCATGATAATACAATCTCCCTTCTACAGAGAAGAAAAGAGTTAAATAAGTCAGGCAGCAGGTCCAGGTTCACACAGTGAATGAGTTATTATTTGCCTCTCCCTGTCACCAGGGCAACCAGAAGTCACAGGTATAAAGGTGTCTTTGTGGGGAGAAAGGTGCTGTTTCATTTATTTGACATGGGGGAGAAGAGTTGACTGAAATAAAGATGGCAGATGCTGGATATGTCATGTGGGGAAACCTGCAATGTTCCCTCTCACTCGGGAGTGAAAAAATACACAAGGACTGTCTTGGGGCTTGGAAGCCCATTAGCTGTGACTCGGTTCGAGCAAAATCCTTGAGAAAGAAAGGCCGGCATTAGAGACGCTGCTTTCATGCCAGAGCCCTCCTGCTGCATGTCTCTCTTTAACTGACACCATCAATTCGAGGTTAATGCATACCAGGATTAGGAGGTAATTATTCTGCCATTACGGACATAAATTTCCCCTGGAGAACAAGCAGAGATGGGAGCTGGACAGAGGCGGCAGAGGCCAAGGAGGGAAAGAGGTTACCTGGCAAATGGAGAAATTGTGTGGCCTCAGCTGGCATGGCTCTCCACCTACTCGTGCACAAGAGCATAGCCCTCTTCCTTGGTTGTTCTCCAAGCTGACAGCCAGGAGGGGGTTTCCAGCAGCCATCATGCCTTCACCCCCTTGCATCAGCAGTCGTGATTTCTAAACGAACTGGTAGAAATCCCTTCAATTCCACAATAGTTTAGTCCCCCATCTGTGCCAAGTGTTCAGATGCAGGAGAGAGAACAGGGATGACCACACCCTTGAATAACACATCATCCCTGACTTCAAGGCGCTTCCATACAGGGGATGAGAAACATGCGTTCAGTCAATAATGTAGCGCTTCGGCACCCTGGTGGAGGAGTGGTTAGGTCTGCTGCCTCCCGTCGAGCACAGTCCACAAACTGTGGAACCAGATTTGCTTCCCAGGGCCAGGGGAACAAACAAGATGTACGAATAAAATAAAAATGCTTCTTCCTCTGCTTCCTGACTGCTTGTGTGCTGGCCTTCATTCCTTCCTGTACCTTTCCTTAAAAATAATAATAACAACAATAATAATATAGACTTCACGATATTACAGGGACAACATGCTACGGGAGAGAGATTCACTCCGACTAGCAGGCTCTGGAAAGGGAGAGGAACTTAAGGTGACTTCAAGGATGAATACGCTTTGGTGGATGGGAAAGGAAGGGAATTTATTCCAGGTGAAGGATGCAGCAAAAGGAAACTGAAGGGCAGGACAGGGAGCACCTGCAGGTGCGGCTGGGACCACAGGTGCTGCATTTGAGAGTGAGCGGCAGTGGAGTCAAGCTGGGGGAGAAAATGAATAGCCTGGCCTGGCATTTAGAACTTTCTCCAAGGTAATAAGAAGCCACCAATGGCTTTTGAGGAAAGGAGCAACATCATCATATCTGCTCTTTTAGAAACAGGGCCGGGAATGTGTGTAGTATACGGGAGCAAATGCAGGCCACAGGATCCAGGGAGGGACTCTTGAAAGACCCCCACAGGAAGATGTAGGGATGTGAGCATACTGATGTCCTTGTAAAGGTGACTTTGAGGATAAGAAAGAGAGTAGATTGAGACCACAGAGATAGAAAATTCTATCACGCATCTATCTAGCCACCGGAGTTCATTTAGTCTTCCTTTTGCCTAAGGACAGGTGGAACAGGGATGTTTCTAGAAAATCATTTGCCTGGGCATGCCTGGGTTTGTCTTAAAATATCTTCTGAAGTGCCTGCCCACTGACCAGGCCAGGTGGCGGGAAGAGCTGGCTGGGCTGTTTGGCCTGGAGGCTTCCCAGGGTGAGTGACGGACAGATTTGTCTGCATGCAGGTGGAGGGCGTGTTCAGGTGGGGGTACAGGGAATGGGTGGGCAGCGGGTGCACAAGGCCTGCCTCACCCAGGCACCGGAGGGCTGGGGGACAGCAGACGAGTGTGGCCAGCTCAGCCTCGGCAGCTGACAGAGGTGGTGCTCAGGGGCAGGCTAGGGACATTCAGTCTCAGCAGATGGTGCGACTGAATAACAGCGCTCTGGGAAGCCCAGGGGAAGGGGCGGGTTAAAGGGTCTCTGCTGTGGGGTATGTAGTATTACCTTCCCCGATGAGCAGCCAGAGAAGAGACACCATACTGTAATTTGAAAGGAAAAAAAAAAATATGAAAGGGATGTTTGGTTTGACAAGCAATTCAGCAATTGTGTTGGAAATGGAGCTTATGTGCAGGGAAACACCCAGAGGAGATTCTTATTGGGAGCCCAATATAGACATGGTCTTATCAGATATTCCAGATTTACCCCCACTGTGGGTTTGGCCTGGCAGTGGAGAGATGGGCTCATTACAGGTGAGAAGAGACAGGATAAGCCTGGCCTCTCTCCATCAGATCTCTCTTCTGGAGCCCTCAGGGGTGTTTGCAACTCCTGAGAAGGCGGGAGTGAGTTAATACCCAGATTACTCTGGAGTCCCTTGACATATTTCTGCCTGAACAAGAATAACAGGTTCCTCCAAAAGCTAGAGTCTTGGGCAGAGCAATTTTGGAGAGAGATGGGGACTCTTCATTTTCCGTTGTGGGCCTTGGTAGTTTCAACTTGAGGGTTCACACATTTAGACATGAAATGCTGTAGGTTCAAAGCCCTTCCACCGTCTTTCTGAAAATCGCACCAGAGGAAAGCATGCAGGTGCACACCAGCACGTGTACACACACACACACACTCACACCTGTACGCATGCACAAGCACACACTCACGCAAGTGCGCGCGCACACCTGCACACGTGCACGCGCACTCAGGCATGCACGCATGCGCGAGCACACACTCCTATGCACATGCTCACACTCACACATGCGCGCGTGCACACGCACGCATGTGCATGCACACCTGCACACAGGAATGCACACCCTGGGCCCTATGCCCCAGGACTGTTTCACAGATCCCACGCTAACAAGCCACTCAAGCAGAGATGTTATACAGTCAGGGCGGGATAAAGAAGATGATGGACACAGAACCCCATGTCATATGTACCCAGAGTTCAAAGAGTAACAACACGGAAGCACGCCCAAGGGTGAAAAGTCAGGAAGGCGGTAGGAAAAAGATCTGGAAAAAAGGCGACAGTGGGAAAAGTGAAGGTTTTTTTACCCTGGGTAGTTTGGCTCCCACGTTCATGGGGCTGGAGAAGGGAGGACATCATGCACCACGACACTTCCATGTGCCCTGCGGTTCCGCTGGGTCGGAGCTTGGTGCGCTCTGATGCTCACCCCGTGACGCAGGTATAATCATCGGCTTTCGACAATGAGAAAATGACAAGGTCACGTGGTGGGACGTGGCCGCGCTGGGATTCAGAGGTTCTTGGGAAGCGCTTGCTCTGTCTCAGATCCAGGTTTCTCGGGAGTGGCATTGCTGCTACCTGGGGCCGGCTGGCTCTCTGTGGTGGGGGGCCGCGTGAGCCTTGTAGGATATGTAGCAAAATCTCTGGGCTCTACCCAGGAGATACCAGTAAGTCCCTGTCCCCGCCATCCCACCCGGTGTGACAAACAAAATTGTATTCAGACATCGAATGCACATGTCCACGGGGCGCGGGGGTGGAGGGGTGGACGACGACACAAAATCACCTGTCTGAGAAGCATGGCTCCCCACCGTCCATCTCTCCAAGCAAAGGCCACCATCCCCGCCAATCCACAAGCCCCACCCGCCTATGGAGCTGACATCCAGGAGCCCACACCGCCTTTGCTCATCTCCCAGCACCCCGAGGCTGGCCCAGCCAACGCCAGGGTCCCCGTTCTGAGTTTGCTGGGTAAACCGGGGCCCTCCCATTGCCTTCTCTGTAAAAGAACAGGGCGGGTGGTCTCCAGCAAGGGGGCACGTGAGAGCCACCTGGGGGGTTATTTTATTGTTTTGTTTCTTTTCTGGTTTGTTCCGTGTTGGTTTTACAAAGGACAGAAACTCTTGTCCTGTCCCAAGTCTCCTGAGGCCCCAGGTTGCAGGCTCCAGGTTGAGGACCCTCTGTCAGAAGCATTTCTCCGCCCATTTCTGTGGCACTCTCCATTCAGTCATGAGCTCACTTGATTCCTTCGTCACCAGACAATGGCTTCTCCTCTTCCTCGGTGTGCCGCACGGTGTGGTAGGGTCTGGGCTTCAGACGGGGCTCCTGTCTGGACTGAGTTGTGGGGGAACCGGGGCAGGTGGAGCACACACCGCAGAAGCTGCTGGAGCACTAGAAGGGTAGGCGGTGCGGAGGGCTGGCGAGCACTCGGGTGTGAGGCGCGAGGGCCCGTGCATCTGCAGACACATGTGGGAGTGCGGGCCTTCCGCAGGGAAGGGGTATGTGTGCATGTTTGGGGGAGGACTATGAATGTGTGTGTCTGTGTAGAAAAAGTGTATTGCGTGTGCGTAAAGTGTGTCTTTGTGCATATGTATGTGTGCAAAGAATCTACATGGTGTGCGTCTCTGCCTTGGGGAATGTGGGGTGTGTGCATATAGTATATATGAGCATCTGTGTTTGTGTAAGGCATATATGTATGTATGTGAGTGTGTGCGCGTAAGGAATATATTAATGCATCTATGTGTGAGTGTGTGTGTGAGTGTGTGTAGGTATATATGTATGCATCTGCATGTGAGTGTGTGTGAGGTATGTATGTATGCATCTGTGTGTGAGTGTGTGTGAGGTATGTATGTATGCATCTGCATGTGAGTGTGTGTGAGGTATGTATGTATGCATCTGTGTGTGAGTGTGTGAGGTATATATGTATGCATCTGTGCATGTGTGAGGTGTGTATGCATGCATCTGCATGTGTGTGTGAGGTATATATGTGTGCATCTGCATGTGTGTGTGTGAGGTATATATGTGTGCATCTGCATGTGAGTGTGTGAGGTATATATGTGTGCATCTGCGTGTGAGTGTGTGTGTAAGAGATATGTGTGCATGCATCTGTGTGTGTGTGCGTGGGGAGTCAGTGAGTGTGCAGGAAGGCCTCCCTCCCAGGGAGGCCAGCACTGGTCTGGCTCTTGAAGAATGAGAAGCATTTCAGGGCGTGAGGACAGCAAGGTGGGCCTTCCAGGAAGAGGGCAGGGCGTGCAAGGCCCAGGTGTGCCTGAGCTGGCATGTGTGGGGTGTGGTGGCCACAAAGCAGAGAAAGGGACAGGGCAGAAGATGAAGAGTCAGCTTGGGGCCACCCTAGTAGGGCCTTCCCGGAGACCTCAGCACCTCATGAGTGTTCCAGGTGAGCACCCAGACCTGCAGAGACAGCAGCAACAACAGGGTGGCCCCCAGGGAGGCTCTGGCCGAAGGTTTGGCAAAACCTTGGCTGTGGCCACACCTGAATGGTTGCACGAATGTTTACAAAGCAAATGTCTATTAAAGGGATTAAAAAATCATGTTCAGTTCTAGTGGCTGAGGCATTAAGTCTGTGTCTCTGGCCAGGCCGGCGTAGTCCTTTCCAAGGACCTAACTCGAGACTCAGGGCCAGGGCAGAGGCGAGGGAGGGAAGAATCAAAATGAAAGAGAGAATGAATGAATAAATGAATGATTGAATGAATGTTTCCTTCTCCCTTCTCTTCCTGCCTGCTTGCTTCCTTCTTAAAAAAAAAAAAAAAAGTGACCACAATTGAAAAAAAAACAAGCAGTAAATTTCCATGCTCTATGGCTGGGCTTGGAGAGAACTGGCTGTAATTTTCAGGGAAAGGGGAAGCTGGTATAAGCTAGGACCCTGTGACCAAAAAGGACTGGTTTGCTTTCTCTAACCTCATAGGTCTTCAAGGAACCCCAGTCAATTTGTAGACCTACTATGTGCAAGGTCCTGGACTACATCTGGGAACCAAAGCAAGGAAGGCCCCGTCTATCAGAGCTGTGTTCTATCGGAAGAACCCAGTGGATGAAAGCAATGAACCTAGAAAGTGACAGCAGTCTGGAGACTGGTGGAAGGTGGGAGATATGGAGAAAAGAAAAGCAAGGTGCTGGGGGGAAGGGGGTATGTAGAGGAGGTGACCATGACAATATGCACAAGGCTTTGAAGGTAATGCAGGTGGCAAGACATGGATATAAACCAGGCAGGTGGTGGCGGGGCTGAGACCCAGAATGGGAGTCTGGTGCGTCCAGGGTATGTCTGAGTGTGGCACTCAGTGGGTCTGAATAGCTCAGAATACTGATTGTCATTCTCACTGACCGTGTTGTGAAACAAATAAACCTTGTCACTGTGCATGAATGAATAAACAAACCTCAGTCCTTATCTCAGAGAGTGAAAAGAATTCAGAATTGGGTGCACCCTGGTGGAGCAGCGGTTAGGTCAGCCGCCTCCAAAGGAGCACAGGCCACGTCCTCCTGGGTTGGAATCCTGGGTCTAGGGGACCGGGGTGGGAGGAGCCACCAGTGTGAACCAGTAAATGCATGTTTCTCAGCCATTAAAGCTCAAAAGTCCCCTTTTAGATCCCGCAAACCCTACAGCTTCTTCCTGCTGCCTGTCTGCAAGCTGGACTGTCACCACTGTGTGACTGATACATGCCTCTTGTCCCTTAGGTCATGTCTTCCTAACTGCCTGCCCTAACATCGTGAGCTGGTCAGGCTCCCCGCCTAGCTGGGTGTCTCTGGGTTGGACCCGAATCTCATAGGACTCACTGTGCACGTTGGGACCTGTTCCATGTACGCCTCCTGGAGACTGACTGTTACCAATCATGTCTCTGCAGGCCACCCAGCGCAGTGCTCCTGTAACCCGGCCCTGACTTCACACTGTACCTCCCACTCCCCCCCCGGAAAGATAAACCCTCCCCAGGATCCTGGGCCCAACAAGCAAGGTTTCACAGTCATCTCTCTCAGCCTTCTTCCGTTTGCGTCTGAGGGACAGATGGGGAAGTGACTGGTCCAGGTCGGACTCAGGTTCAGGACGGTGGTAGCGCCTGCCTGGCCCACAGTCCTGGTTTCCTAACTGGGCCTCTGTCTTTAGTTCCTATCAAACAGCTTCCAGATCGGTCGCTCTACAAGACAAATTTGACCCCATCGTTTCCCTTTGTGAACTCCCTAGTTCCCCAAAATAAAGTCCACACTCCCAGTCATGGCATTCAGAGATGACCATGAGGTAGCCAGCCTTCTCCAACTTGCCTACGTCCATCAGTTACAGGGTCAGGCCTCCATGCCCGCATTCACGCCATTCCCACCACTTGAAAATCTCCTTTGATCCTCCCCTTCAAGATGCAGTCAAGTACACCTCTTCTATGAACTCCCCTGAACTTCTGTCTCACCTCTGATGGAATCAAGCAACACCCTTTTTTTTTTTTTTTTTTTTTTTAGGTGAAGTCAGTAACGCAGGCGAGGAGGCAGGCAGACAGGTAGGAAGAGAGAAGAGAAAGAAAATTTATTTTATTTTATTTCATTGTTCATCTTGATTGTCCTCTCCTCCCCACCAAGATGCAACCCCAGGACCTTGGGATTTACGTGGTCTGCACCAGCTGGAGAGTTTTCTATATATGAATGAAATCACACGATGTCTGTCTTTTTCCTTCCGGCTTATCTCACTGAGCATAATTCCTTCGAGTTCCATCCATGTTGCTGCAAATGGCAAGGTTTTATCTTTTTGATGGCTGAGTAGTATTCCATTTGTATATAGACCACATCTTTATCCTCTCATCTGTTGATGGGAACTTAGGTTGCTCCAGCTCTTAGCTGTGTGACTAATGCTACAGTGAATGTAGGGGTGCCTCCAGAGCTGTGAGTTAGTCTTGTTTCCATGTCAGGGTAAATACCCAGCAGTGGGATAATGAGAGCATACAAATTTCCATTCTCAGCTTTTGGAGGAGTCTCCATACTGCTTTCCAAAAGGATTGCACCATTTTACACTCCTACCAACAGGGAATGAGAGTGCCCTTTCTCCTTGTCCTAGCCAATACTGGTTGTTTCCAGACTTTGAGATAATAGCCATTCTCACAGGTGTGAGGTGGTATCTCTTGGTTATTTTGATTTATATTTCCCTAATGACAAGAGAGGTGGAACAAGTTTTCATCTATCAGTTGGCCATCTGGGTGCCTTCTCTGAAGAAATGTCCTTTCAGATCTGCCCATTTTCTAATTGGATTGTTTGCTTTGCCTCTGTGCCTGGTCTTTAGAAATAGTTTTATTGGAGCACAGCCTGGAGCATTTGTTTATGTGTTGTTTGTGACTTCTTTTGCATGATAAAAACAGAGGTAAGAGGTTGTAAGAATGACTATGAGTTGGTGTGCTCTGGGTGGAGTAGCAGTTGGGTCCATCGCCTCTGAAGGAGCACAGGCCACATACCCCTGAGTTGGAGTCCCAGGTCTAGGGGGAAACGACCAGGGTGAGCAACTAAATAAAAAATAAAGTGCTTCTTCCTCCTCTCTTTTTCTGCCTGCTAATTAAATTTAAAAAAGAAAGAAAAGAAAAAGAATGACTATTAGACCCACAGAGCTGAAAATTGTTACTCTCCGTCACTTTTTCAGAAAAGCTGACTGAACTGTTTGCTCACAAAGGCAAGGCTGTGTCTATTGTACAGCTGGAACATGAGTGGCACCTGGTAAATGCTTTGAATAACTATTGATGACTACCCAGTGATGAATGATGCCCACGTGTCAGAATGGTAGTGGAAGCAGAGGGAGACTATTTTGGTGGGCTTGGGGGCAGGAGATAAAGGGTGTGGAGGTGCTTGCTTTGCCAGAGGGGAAAATGAACTAGCCGGATGTTACCTCTGCCTCTCCAACGAGGGAAGAGCTGTTGCCTGGACTCAGAAAGGACATGACATCTACACCCAGTGAACAGGGGAACCACCTCACCCCACGCAGGTTTAGGTTTGCAGAGGGTCTGGGATGGACCAGTTCCGAGAGCCAAGGGGTGAAGGCGACTGCCCCCCATTAGGACCCCACTGCCTCAGTAATTCCAGCAGGACACTCTGAGGGCGCCGGTGAGGGCCATCCATGTAACAAGGCCTGAGCCTGTGTCCTGGGGAGGCAGGAAGAGTCAAGGACAGAAATTGCCGACTGGGAGGCCTCGGGGGTCAATCGAATGGGAATTGATATTAAAAGACAAAGTTTAAGAAGGAACAGTGTCGATCTGGTAGAGAAAACGACAGCACTGAATCCATTTTCCAATTTAATTACCGTCACACGTGGGCAGTGCGCTGCGCATGCGCTCAAGTTCACGCGTCCTTGGCAGCCGGAAGTGGAAGTCAGCCAGCTCCAGGCGGTGGGCCACACGATGCGGGTGGGCTCAGGCACCCATGGGGCGTGCAACTTGTCTGGAAAGAATTCACTGAGAGCCTAATGGTCAGGGCCACATGGAGCGTTTATTAGAAGCAACGCAGGGAGCCTGCGCTCCCTGTGGCTGGAAGAGCTACTTCAGAAGAAGCGAACCTGCCAGTGCGTGCGTGCGTGCGTGCAAAACAGAACCGTGTGTGTGTGTGCGTGTGCGTGCAAAACAGAACCGTGTGTGTGCGTGCGCGCGTGCGTGTGTGTGCGCGCGTGTGCGTGTGTGCGCGCGCGCGTGCGTGCGTGCATGTGTGTGTCTGGGAGATGGAACTCCTCCTTTCGTGGGTTTAACCAGGGATAAAGCCATGAGTTATGCCAACCTGCCTGGAGTTCTCCCGGATAACAACCCTCTTCCCAGCACACCTGGTGAGGTGAAGCTGTTAAGAGGCGTAGCTTAGATGACAACAGGGTGGCCCATCCCCACCATGCTTGAGTGTTATTGCCTTATTGTTATCATGCCTTAGGTTTGACCAGTGAATTAATTTCCTGCTTATGCATCTGCATGCCTGCTTTATAGATTTTAAGGTATCCTACCCAACACCTGTTTTTATTTACACAGTTTGTGGGAATATCGGCTTGCGGGTTCACAGGTTAGCCATGCTGGCTTCAGAGCGACAGAGCAGGGTTGAGCAGCATTCGTGCCATTTCTATATGCGCTACCTGGCTCTTTACAGAAATCAGTGACTGACTCCAGATCGAGGACCTAGCAAAGGCCCGGTCTAGACAACCAGGATGCACAGCCCTGCACAAGCCAGGGCCACCAGAGGAAGTCTACATCATTGGAGGAAAGTTCTGGATTAACTGTTAGGGCCTTAAACAGAGCTGCAGAGCGGTGGGCTCAGGCCCCAGACCCACAGCTGAACACATAGGCCAGCAGAGACTCAGAAAAGGAGACAGCAGGAGGCAGGAGGACAGGAGAGAAGGGAAAAAGAAATGCTTATGAGGTAAAAGCCAGATCTAGTTTTCTTGCTAAATAAAATCATCACGCTGGAAAGAGCTCAGCCAGGTGACAGAGAAAGGGCAGAATGGATCCTTTTCTTATTAATTCATTCAATGCATCCTAAGTATCTGGCTTGATGCTGGCATTAAGCATGATGTTAATACATTTTCTAAAACTTACCATCTGGTGGGGCGGGCAGGAGCGAGAATAGACAAGAGCACCAGTCATGCATCTGTGGTTTAGGGTATGGTGGACGCTGGGAGGCAGCTGATGGGGTCAAGAGGGACTCTGAGGGGCCTGCTGGCATTGGTCTGATGGATAAGAAAGAGAGGACAAAGACTGTTCCAGGAGATGGAGCAGTATGTGCAGAGGTGCAGAGAGTGAAGAGACAAAGAAAGGCAGAGAAAAACTCCACATGGGGGCATTAGGAGACTTCTGATCAAGTGTGGATGATTGCAGAGCTGTAACAGGGCAGTGAGTTGTGACCCAAGCCTAGACCTCCAGAGGACCTGAGGAAATCTATGACATTTAATGAAGAGTAATTTAGTTGCAGATTAACTCTGGGAAAGACAGACCATGAATTGAAGCGGGATTTTCTCTACTGAGGCCAAAATGAGTCTGAATTCTCTAATAACTGAGAGTCCCTGCTGGTACCGTCCTGTCTGCCAACACACAGCTGTGAATACCTACTCTCCCCTTTTGTTGTTTACGTTCTCCCTGCACATGGACTCTGTCCCCTCATGTCGTCCCTGCACGTGGTCTCTGTCCCCTCATGTCGTCCCTGCACATGGACCCTGCCTGTAGAATCTCCGGGGCCCATCACGCAGGCAAGTGGGCCTGGGACAGAGCAGGTCTCCCACATTCTCGACTGGGCCTCTCAATAATAAACCTCATTTCCTTGCACCAAAAACCCATCCTCATGAGTCCTGGCCTTTTGTGTAGCAGGCATCAGGTTCAGTTACAGAGTGAGGGAGCGACAGAAATGAGTACATCTGAGGTGAGATCCTGAAGGCTTTGGCGGGCCGGACCAAATGGGCCTTACTTAGGGGAAAATATAACCCAAGGAAGACTCTTTGAGCAGTGAAGTCATCTAATAATAGCAGAATTTCAGAAACAGTATCAACAAGATGGAAATGAGGTTGGAAGAGAGAAGCTGGAGTAGGTGGCATCCTCTCCTTTGGGTCTCCTAATACAATCTTTTTGGAGAAGCCTTCCAGGACCAGCTCATGTAAAAGAGCACCCCGATAGTCCCCATTCCCTTTAGCCAGCTTTCTACATTTATACATATAGACGCTGCATCCACATGTGTGTGTATTTGTTTCCTGCGGACTCCTTGCTACAATGCGATGTTGCCTTGTTCTGCACCGATGTGTCCCCAGCACCCCGAAGACCATCTCACACATCAGACTCCCACATTCTATTGGATGAATGAAAAGTAATAGAAGCCTCAGCTTTGTAAGAAGCAGAAAGCAAAGCTGTGGACCTGTTTTTGTCTGACAAGGGAAGCAGACCAGACTTGAGCTGGCCCTGAGGGTGGGGATGAGCTTCTCTGAAGATCAGTGAACCCCAAACCTGTCAGCTCCATCTGCCAGGGTCCTAGAGCTGGCCCGGGAGGCAAATGTCGGTGCAGCTGTCTGGAAACCAGTACTGCTCGAGGAATGAATGCATCAGGAGGTGATTTTGTTAGTGTGTGTCTTAAGAGTGTAAATAACCAACCAGATCTACACACCTAGACAGTATGGTACAGTCTATTGAGACGCATGTGGGATTTGGGGTCCAGTGGCGAACATCCAAGGATACCTAGGCATTTTAAATCGGTGTAACTCAGCAAGTTTATTAGAAAGACAGGCGAGAAAGCCAGGGCACAGGGTCCTGTGGGGAAGCAGAGAATCACTGCTGTGCCATCGGGCTAAGAGGTGGTCAGATATATACCCTGGCTGGGCATGGGAAGGGGGCATTTGGGGCAGACCAGTTCCTAGGATAGAATGCTTTAGTCATCAAAGGAATAAAAAAAAGACTAGTGGCCATAAGGAATTTTAAATGAAATAAGGAAACAGGTAGAGAGAGTATCCTGTGAAAATTTCCAGGGATCTAAGAAATGGTCCATGCACCTGTTTAAGGAATTCATGGCTTCTTATAGTTTTTTGTTTCCTGGGAGACCGGAGGCTCTGTCAGTTCTCATGTGGGCTTGAAAACTTAGAGAAAAGCTGCATTTCTTTCCATCTTTCCCTGATCATTACCACCGCCCATTAAGCATGTGCTCTGTCTTGACTGAAACATTATCAAGCAGTAAGTGAGTGTGCACCAGAGTGCAAGACATGCTATATATACTAATACCCTTATTAATAACCCCATTTTACAGATGGATGACCATTAGATGAGTTGCTCATGTCACAGATTAGGAAGTGTCCGAGCCGAGATACTGCAGTCCAAGTTTGACTCTTCCATCTGTTCTACTCACTCCCATACACTAGAACTTCTAATCCCAACCAGACCCAGTCCCCTGAGCTCGGCTGACCTCACACTGAGACTCTTCCTCCCCTTTGGGGGGTAAGCAATCTTAGTTCCTCTTACCCAGAGGTGACTCCTGACTCCTGAGGAAAATGCCAGAATCCAGAGTGGGCAGGGGCACCTTGATAAAGGAAATAGAGCTGTTGGGTGATACAGGACAGCATACTTTAAAAATCTATAAAGCAGGTGTACAGAAGTATTAGCAGGAAATTAGCTGGCCAAACCTAAGGCTAAGAAACTACTCAGGCATGGTGGAGACGGACTTAGAGCAAAAGGCACTCCCTTGGTAATCTAAGCCATGCCCCTTGGTTATTCCCACCATTGACCCAGTTATGCTGGGGTTACCTCCCTAGTGGGAAGGCCCCGGTAGGCCAGGGCCTGGTTACACCCACGAAGGGAAGAGTTCCATCCCCCAGTATATACAGGACACCATATCGCCTCCACACACATGGAGAGATGCATATGGCGCCCCCCCCACACACACAGACACACTTGATCACTCCTGTCTTAATGTAACTTTCCTGGCCCGCAGGGAGCTTAAACTCACTGCTATTACTTCTAATAAACTTGCCATGTGATCTTGGCCATATGACTCTCCCTCCATCAATTCTTTCCAGAAGGATTCTGTGTCTGGTAGGAATGCCCAAGACACCACCCCCACTGTGGGGGAAGAAAAACTGCTTTTCTATCCCCTTGTGTTATTGCTTAGGGACTTGCAAATTAAACTGACAGAACACAGGTAAACATGTGAAAATCAGTATTGGGTTCACATACAGCTGTTCACAAGAAATATGACTGAAGGGGGCATTTAGAGTTAGGAGGTATCTGCTAGCTAAACGGGAAGCTGAAGGAGAGACGCAGGGGAAGCTGAAGGAGAGATGCAGGGGCACTTATGGGAAGAACAAATGAATTTTAAGAAAGATAAATGGCCTTAGGAAAATAGTTAGCAGGTAGGATTGTATTTTTGTGACAAGGTCTGTTTAGGCGTGAGGTAGAGCCTTCTCATTTCTGGTGATAAGATTCAATCTTTCCTGTTCTCAGGAAGAGGATTTATGACAGCTGGGATCCCTTGGTTCTTTGGGGAAGCCATGCTGTTAGGCAGATAAGAGATTTCAAGAGCTCCAGTGCCTTCTGCTCAAACTATTTTGGGTGCCATTTTCTGACCCCTTTGGTGCAATGGGAGGTCCCACTGAGCTCTGAACCACAGTTAACACTGTAGGGAATGCAGAAGAGTATTTGGAGTCAAGGACGCCTGGACGCTGACCAGGTCATTATTTTTGACAAACAAATTAGCGATACAGGCATGTTCTGGTGGAGGAGGGGTGGGGCACAGTCCACATACATCCCAAGGTTCTGAGTTCACATCCCAGAGCCGGGGGCAATGGCCAGGATGAGCAACTAAATCAAATGAATGGAGTGCTTCTTCTTCCTCCTCTCTCTTCCTGCCTGCCTCTTTCCTTAAATTTTTTTTTTTTTTTTTTTAAATTCACATATATAGCCCGCCACTCTGGTAGTGATGTTTAAGGCTTATAGGTTTGGGTTTTGTTTTAAGTCTGGAACTCTGGGAAGGCTGGGTGTGTGGGAATGAGTTCTTGCCAATAAAGTGGTGGCAGGGGCTCGGCGAGGCAGCTTGCTGTCCTCTGGCTCTGAAGCACCATTGCTGAAAGAGCATACTGCCTGCAACATTCTCTTTTTTATTTTTTAAGAAAAGGTGTAGGTCAGAATAAAGGTGGGTGGGCAGGCAGTCCAGAAGAGAGAGGAAGAGGAAGCGTCTTTATTTTATTTTTTATTTAATTGTTCACACTGATTGTTCCTCTGGGCCCGGGACTCAAACCCAGGGGTATCTGGCCTGTGCACCCTCTGAGGTGACTGACCTAACCGCTACTCCACCAGGGCTCACCAACACTTCTTTTTATTTATTTATTTATTTATTTTTTCAAAAGAAACGTGCAGGCAGGAATGGTGGTGAGTAGGAAAGCAGACAGAGTTGGTTTTATTTTATTTTGTTCAACTTGTTTGTTCCTCCAGCCCCAGGATGGGGACCCGGTACCTGGGGATGGATGCATGTGGACTGCATTCAACCTCTACTCCACTAGGCCGCACCTGCGACAAATCTTGTCTGCCGGCATTGGGTCCCAGGAGCAACTTCTCAGGAACACAGTACAGGGACTCAACCCGCATCCAGGTCCATCCCCTCTTCACCTGGCCCGAAGCCAATAGTGCCGGAGATTGCCTGGGAGGGATCATTCAGGTCTTTCACACTCTCAGCTCTGGCACAGTCCACTCTGGGTGCCGGGGGCTCAGCCACTCAGAAGAAAAGGCTGATTGAGAGAACAAGAGCAAAGTATCTGAGGTTAGCAAGAGCGGTGGATCCTGCCCGGCTTCTGGGATTCTCAGACTGTGGGAGTCTGGCTGACCTCCAGGAGACACGAAGGTCAGGGTCTAACCCGGGGCTCATGTTCTGGAGCTGTGCCCGATTCCAGGAGTTGGCGATGGGAAGGTACCCGAGGAGGCATGAGGCCAGCCCTCAGCTTCTTGCCCCGGTCATGTCAGCATTATGAAATAAGTAAACCTTGTTGCTGTGCGTGAATGAATACACAAACCTCAGTCCTTGTCTCCGCAAGTGGAAAGAATTCAGAAACGCCAGACAGGAAAATAAAGGTGAGTAAGAATTTGCTAGACAATAGGAAAGGACAATTGGAAAGAGTTCCAAATGGGCAGCCACAGTGCTCCAGAGAGCTGGAGATGGACGGCACATGAGTCTTGCTCTGGGTAGGTCTGCATCCACTCTTCTTATCTCAGGAGCTTGTCTGCCTAGCTACTGGCTCCAGGCCCCCTCTGGATATCCCCTGGATGTTTCTCAGCCATTTCAACGTTCTCTATTCTCAAAAGTCCTCTTTTCCTTTCCTCACCCCCTGCAGCTCCTTCCCGCCTCTTGTCTGCAGGCTAAACTGATACCATGGCATTTCTCATCCATGTCTCTTGTCTGCTTCAGTTCGTAGCTACCTAACTGCCTGTCCTAAGAGTCAGGACTCACTCCCCTGGACCAGGCACTCCAGTAGGTGCCCCCCCAACTCAGTCCCTATTCTGCCTTCCTTGCCCTCCTGACACATAGCCAGCTTTGTCCGATGCTCCAGAGGTCAGAATAAATGTCACTTCTCAAAGGGAAGTTCCTGGGTCACTCTATCCAAACTGGCCAGTCTTCTCTTCTTCATCCCTGTTGGTACAGTCTAATTATTTCCGTCAGAGCTCTGCTCACAGGTTGAAGTTGAATGCATTCTCTACTTCTCTACTTGTCTGTCTCCACCTCTAGACTGTGTCAGCCATATTCCACCAGCACTGAGCACGGTGCCAGGTAGGGGGCGGTATTTCCAGTAATACTGAGCCATTGAATCAATGAGGCTATGAAACAGGGGTGCTACCTTACAGCAGTAATCCTCAGGTTTTAGAATAAATAAGAATTATTCATTAATTCACTAATAGGACGTTCACCAAAATTCAGATTCACGGGTCTCATTTCTTGAGAACTGAAGAGGTCCTAGAAGGTGCTTTTTTTTTTTTTCGAAAGGTACAGGCTGGAATGAAGATGACCAGACAAGTAGGCAGGAAGAGAAAAAAAGGAAAAAGCATTTTATTTCTTTTATTTAGTTCTTCATCTTGGTTGTCTTCCCTGGACCCGAGTCTTGAACCCAAGATTATGTGCGATGCAGGTGATTGAGATAGAATGAGTGTAGAGTTTGTCCTGGAAAGAATTCGGGGAGAGATGCCTTGTTCCAGCAGCAGGAGGCAAGGTTATTGGAAAACAACTAGACAAAAATGATGCATGCAGCTCCCGAGTTACAGGAACAAGAGTGCTTGTGGGTAAACGGAATCTCTTATATATCCCAGGGGAAGGACCTTCCCTTTGGGAGGTCTGTACCCAAGGACTGTCATTCTCGTGAGAGTTGGGAGTTCTCTGATCATTGACTGGAGTTCTCTGGCAGGAGTCACTGGGGGGTGTGTCTCTCAACACAGGTTGCTAGGGAGGGTCCTAGGTTTTGCCCTCCAGTCCACTCTCCCACTCATCCATCTGCAAGCTGCTCTGTAGATTTTAAGCTACGCTGTAGATTTTAAGCTACTCTGTCCCCATGTGGACTGTGTTGCAGGACTAAACCACTAGGTCACCAGGGCCTGCTGGAAGGTGCATTTTTAACATGCACCCCCTGGTGATTCTGACCCAGGAACATCTGAGCAGATCGCACTTTGAGAACCACTCACCTTAGCTGGGTAGTTTATCCCCACCGCAGAGATATTGCCAAGAAAAGGATTTTCACTACTTGCCCCTCTTTTTCTTCCAGTCCCTGAAGCCTATAAATGTGAACATTTTGAGACTGAGGGGAGTTGCAGAGGGCAAATGCAGGAACAGAGACGGGAATATATTTGTAATTCTTAGAAATGTGAAGCAAACACCAAAGCTAAGAATACACTGCTGTGACTCTGCAGATGTCATTGATCGCATTCATTCATTGGCTCAGAGGATTTTTGGAGGACCTGCTGTGTGACTGAGGCATGACTTTCTGTGGGAGAGGCACCAATTAACTGGACAAAGGACCTGACCTCAGGGAGCGCTCAGCCCAGCTTGGTGGTGGAGACTTGCAGCTCAGCGAAGTGTTGAGAACAATAAATCCCTCCCAGAATGTGTGCAGCAGCTCAAGGAAGGGACAGAGAGAAGCTCTACAGAGAAAATGGCATCAGAACCAGGCTTGTTTAACTGAAGCTTCCTTGGCCGGGAAGAGAGAACCAGATAGGGCACAAGATCAGCAGGAGTTAGCAGTGACCACAAGGTAGAAAGGGTTTGGAACAGGGAGCAGCAAGAGATCTGTCTGGAGAGACAGACAGCGATTTCCAGGGTAGAGGTCTGCGGTTACCTGTTAAGGGGTTACCTCAGTCAGCCCACAGAGGCCATCAAAGCACAGCAGGGTTTTCAGGGTTAAATGCCTTACATAATCACTCCTGGGAACCCTCTCCTTAGTTCAGAAGCCGTTTCCACAGGTGAAGTCAAGACAAAACCAGCAGAGTTCAGTGAAGTAACCTGGAAGAATGTGCTGATGCGAACAAGCAGGCTCCTCCCACCCCATCTGCCAGGCAGGAGGGACGTCTCCCTGAGTGCTCCCTAAGCTCCCATAACGTGAACATTTTACTCACTATGCTTGTCTCGCTAATCTCCAGATACTATTCAGAACCACAGGGCCAGAACACAATCTCTTTTATAATTATTATAATGTAGGTGCAGACCTCCTACTCAACAGCCATCGTTACAAAAAGTCCATCCAGAGTTCTGACAGTGGGCAGTCTGGAGAGTATTCTGACTGTCCCTAAGTGGGACTCCTCAGATGAATGAACTAATACACACTTTCTTAAATTTCATAATTTCTGGAATCTTCTTCCAGCAGTTAGCAAAGGTTTTCAGGCAGAGAACTCTCAATGTATCCTGGTTTCCACCATACTTTACACACAGCCTTCTTCATACATCAAGTTACCTGCTGGACTCCTGAAGGCATGTAGGGTTAGAGGGAGAGAACCCCGGGGACCCACATCATGTAGGGTTGCCATTTTTTTTTTAATTTATTTTTGTTGTAGTAATTATTCTACACATTAAAATAACCTCATATGTATAGGTTCCCCATTTCTTAGAGATATTTCGACATAACCTGTCCTCCACCACATCATCAAGTGTACTTCACCATTGTCCAGTGGGCTCCACCACCATTTTCCTCCGCCCACCCCATTCCCTTTTGCTGAGCTCAGTTCTGTTGCAAAGGTTCAAGGGTTGGTTTTGTTTCCTCTGCTCCTTTGTTTTGTCTATTCACATTCCACCTATGAGTGAGATCATCTGGTGTCTATCTTTCTTCTTTTGACTTATTTCACTTAGCATCTTCCCCTCTAGTTTCATCCATGTTGATTCAAATGACAGGGCTTCATCTCTTCTAAGGGCTGTGTAGTGTTCCATTGTGTGTATGCACCACATCTTCTCTATCCATTCATCTGACGTTGGGCACTTAGGTAATTTCCAGCTCTTAGTTATTGTGAGTAGGGCCACAATAAATACATACATCTCTGCAGATGGTTGCTTTTGTATCTTTTGGGTAAACACCCAGAAGTGGAATGATGGGATCATGTGGGATTTCTGTCTTCAACTTTCTGAGGAGTCTCCAAACTCTTCTCCATAGGGGTTGTACCAATTTGCACTCCCACCAACAGTGCGAGAAAGTGTCCCCTTTTCTCCACATCCTCATCTGCATTTGTTGTTTCCAGACTTTTGCCTAATAGCCAGTCTCTCAGGTGTAAGGTGATACCTCATTGTTGTTTTAATTTGCATTTTCCTGACAGCCAGTGAGTAGGAACATGATTTCACATGCCTGTTGGCCAACTGTATATCATCTTCAGAAGTGTCTCTCCAGTTCCTCCTCCCATTGTTTGATTGGATTGCCTGTTTTTCTGTTGTTGAGTTTTATGAGTTCTTTGCATATTTTACATATTAAGCCTTTGTTGGAAATATGAAATGCAAATATCTTCTCCCAGTTAGTAGGTTTCCTTTTGGTTTTGGTGATGTTTTCTTTTGTTGTGAAGAAGCTCCTTAGTTTGATGTAGTCCCAGTTGTTTATTTTCCTTTTTGTTTCCCTTGATGGTGGAGTTGAGTCCCCAAAGGCTTCTCTATGACTGATGTCATGGAAAGTCTTTCCTATGTTGTCTTCTAAGAGCTTTATGGCTTCTAGTCTTATGTCCAAGTCTCTAATGCATTTTGAGTTAACTTCTGTGAATGGTGTTAGTAGGGCTGCCCCTTTTTCTAGAAAGGGAGCCTCAAAAGAGAGCTGTAATCTGGGTGGTATTTAATCACCTCTGGGCTTTTATCATGACCAGTCTGTGGACTTGTGGTAGACAAAATGCAACTGGAAGCCGAATCCACAGTCAGGAACTTTCTCAATAGCCTGCCCCTACGGTCTATACAGTTTCTATACTCTCCCCTCAGTGTGTGTACATTTATTTACTAGAAACCATACACATGTCTTATGTCCTAATAGTATGTGGGTGAGTAATGAGTCTACACTCAATTCCCTTGTGTGCAGGTTTTCCCAAACAAAAAATAATAAGCAATTCTCACATATCTGCTGGGTGTCTTACAATTCAAATAAATTCTGACACTACTTTTTAAGCATTTTTTTTAAACCCCCAGCCTTGAGTCTTGAATCCTGGTCTACGGGCTTTATACAACCTGCACCTTCACTGCCTGAGTCACAGGGGTGATTCTAAGCTTTAATTTTATTTTTCTAAAGGAAAGGTGTAGGCAGGCATGAAGGTGAGCAGATGCAGGTAGGCAGACAGAGAGAAGAGGAAGAAGCATTTTATTGATCTTACTTAGTGGTTTGTGCTGGTTGCTCCCAGCACCTGCGCCCCCCCCCCAACCACCCACCACCAAGAGGACAACACATATCCTTGCGCTTGATTACGTGACAGCTGACCAAACTGCCACTTCACCTGGGCATGCCAACTTTTCTTTTCTTTTTTAACTAAAAAAAAAAAATCTTTTTGCTCAAAGGAATAATTATGAATAATAATATTTGTAGTGAGTGCAATGTGTCTAATGGTTTATTAAGCTCGTGGTACCTTCACGTTTTTAAAAAGAAAACAGGCCCAAAATGAAGTCGCTTAGACTAAGTTCATCAAGTCTTAATACCTCCCTTGACTATGGTTTCACTCTCCCCAGAAAGGTAGTCCCCACCGGACAGTGTGGGACTTTCTGAGTCAGCCCTGCAAAGGTAACCATTCCCACCAAAAAGAGGCCGTCATCTGCCATGTAGACGAATTCCATTTCCCAAGGCTTTTCCAGTCTCTGTCACTGGTTAGCTAAGCTTGAAATAATTCCCTCTTCCCTTATCTCACCCTCTCTCTGTCTCTAGAAACCTTCCATTTTGTACTGCTCCCTGGGGCTCCCAGGGGCTCCCTGGTTAGGTAGGATGCAACCCAACTCATGAGTCACTTAGTAAAGCCAGTTAGATCTTTAAAATCGACTGGTTGGATTTTTGTTATTTTATAATGTTGACATCTTGCACTTCAGTATTTAGAAGATCTGGTTTCAAGTTTGAAATCTTTTGACACTTGGTTCTGATAGTTTTCATAATGAAAAAAAAAAACCTCACTAAGGTGAAGAAATCTACCTGCTAAAATGGCCGTTTACTGAAATACTAGTTTTCAGTCTCACCTGCCAATTGTGTGAAGTTTTTGCTTAGTTCAGTGACTAAATTTCCACCTTTGCTGATGTCAATCAATTGTTCTTGCAAATTTGTATATATATATATATATATATATATATACATACATGTGTATATATGTAAAATGTATATATATATATATATGTATATATGAAGGTAAGTAGGCAAGTGGGCAGGGAGAGAAAGGAGGAAGAAGCATCTTTATTTTATTTTTATTTAGTTGTTCACACTGGTTGTTTACCCAGGACTCAAATCCGGGGGTATGTGGCTTTCTCCTTCGGAGACAACTGACCTAACTACTGCTCCACCAGGGCACACCTCATTTTTATGTTTTTTAACTAGGAATTTTGAATATAACAAAAATGCTTCATTTGGAAGGTGTTTCACTAGCTGAGGCATTAGGTAGGCAAAGTGTCAGCACTACCATTTTCTTGCTGTTTATTTATTTGCATTGTTAGTACTGTCTTCTCTCAGCATTACTGTTTTTTCAGAACTTTTTTTTAAGTCACTAGTTCATATCTTTAAGAGTAATTTAGTGAAAACAAATCATAAGACCATTTAACCTGGTCCACATGCATTATAGAATCAAGTTATACTGGAGGCAAAGGAGTCGGGGTGGGGATCCCCCATGTTCAGTTCCCCCGCTTCATCCTCAAGCTGATATGGGCTTATATGTGACCTTGGTTATGTGATGCTGGACAATCTGACCAGCAGAACAGTGAGTGGCCAGTCTCCATTCAGACAGTAAATATCGGTCGATTGCAATGTCTTTTCCATTGTCCGAAGTCAGAGACATTCTAACAGGTCCTCTCCACATCTCGAAGGTTCATCTTGTACACGTCCTGGAACTTAGAGTCCTCATGTGAAAACCTCGGTGCCCACGATGAGAATATACTGAGTCAGGCACTGGCAGATGAGATGGAATATGAGAGAGACTGTGTGTCTGTCGGGGTATTGACAGGGGAAGGAGGGTGGGGCAGGGGGTTGAGGTCCTAGGTAACACACAGGTGCAAGGTCAACCTGTTCCTCCCAGACCAGGGTAAGATCAAAAAGACTGCCTCCATCCCCTGGTTCCCTTGAACTCTCTTCCTCTACTCCCCTCCATCCTTGAACTCACGTGGTTAGGCTAGAATCCTGAGACCTGTCCAGTCTGTACAGACACTAATGTTTGGTGGCGCCATGACCCCGACCTCATCTACAGAGCAAGAATAAAGGAACAAACCCTGCTTGCTTCCCAGGATAATTATGTGGCTCAAAGGGACACAGCACAGGCAGTTGCGAAGGTTCCAAAGACTGTGAAGCGCTAGACAAGCACACAGCATTGCTATGATGCATTTGTGTCCTGTGTGCCTGGGGACAGACGCATCCGGCAAGGCATGCTCACGCACTCTGGCCCTTGTGTTTCTGGGACACGTTCTAGAGGGGTGGGACCAGCTGAGATAATCATGGGCAGTGTGTCTGCACAGCTGAACATCCTGAAATATACTGACCTCAGGTGTCCCGAGACAAAAGGTCACACTTGGAAACCAGGTGGCGTGGATGGTGCAGAGGTTGCTGGGGACCCTGGAGAAAATGGCTTCCCTGGCAACTCCCCACTCTGGGCATTGTTTCAGCCCTGAAAAAAATCTAAGAAGAAACTGGCACTAGATTGAGGCATTGTTTAAAACAGGAGATAACATTCCTTATCATACCTAGTTTACTAACTCGAGTCTGGTTTTTCCTGGCCCCCAGGTATATTCATCCTATTAACATATTTACTGTTTGCCTACATAGAAGTACAATACAAGGCCTTGCAGGGAAGCACTAACAATCTGATTAGGGACATTCAATATAAGATGGATGAACAGATACTAGAGACCTACACAGATGGATATCAACATACATATATGCCCACACACATACACGCACATAGTAACAGATTATAGACTACGGTAGATTTCTGATAGAAATGATAGATAAATAGATGATACATAATAGATAATAGATGATAGGTAGGTTTATGCAGAGAGGCTAGATATGATAGATGAATGAGAGATAAACAGATGATAGATACACACATACATCAAACACACATACACAGTAACAGACTACAGGTAGATTTATGACACAGATGATAGGTAGATGATAGATAATAGATAAGAGGTGATAGGTAGACATATGCAGAGAGGATAAATATGATAGGTTAGTAGATGAGAGACAGACAGACAGACACTTCTGTGGGTGGAGGGTTGGATACATACAAACGAGAAGATACTAATAACATCAGGAGAATAAGAACGACTTATTGAGTCTCTCCAGTGTGTCAGGGCACTGCAGATATGCTCTCACTCCTGTCCTTGCTGAGTTCTTGTGGCAGCAGCACTATGAGGACTCGACACCCCACTTTGTCCCTTAAGGAAACAGGCCCAGGGAGGTTAAGTAACCAAAGCCTAAAACCACCCACTTAACCAGCCACCACCACATTCTTTCATTCATCTAAGCTGCTCCAGTGTCAGAGGACACCCCCCTCCCCGCCTCTCCTCCCAACTCCCGGGGTGTCTTTGTTCATTCTGAGCCTTTGTTTTCTGTGAGAACATCTTAGAAATCCTGAGCGAAGCCCCAAACCACTTTCCAGCCACTGAGAACCTGAAACCAGCTCCTCTGTCATAAGTCATTCCTGTTCCCACCGCCTTCGGAGTTCCCAGGTGAGAGTGAGGCCTCACAGGGGAAATCAAAGAGCTTTCTTTTCAGGTGTGCACTCCCTGCCAACCAGCCCAGAAATGTTTGCGAGGCTGGCCTGGCTCCAGGGCCACACGAAGGAACTGGTTTGGGCCAAAGGCATCTGTGTGGGGCATTGTACAAGGAGGCCCACCCCTCCTCCCTACCTCCTTTGACAGCTCTGCTAGTTCCATCTCCCCCTCCAGTCAGGTCTCCCCACCTGCCCTCCTCCAAGACCGGTTGGGTCCGGCAGGAGCTTGGCTGTGGTGGCAGGAGGGTGGGGCATCTTGTCAGAGCCTGGCTCCCTCCGGGCTTCCAGGAGACTCTCTCCCTGTTCCCACCTCCCTCAGGGGGCAAGGCCAGCGTCCAGGGAGTTTCTGTGCTTTCCACTGAACTGAAGCCAAGAGTACGTTTCAGGGCCACTGGCTGTGGTGACAGACAGGACCCAGGGCTCAGAGAATGTTACTGAAGAGCTCCCATTGGGGGTTCGACTGGCCCTGTGAAAAGTTAAAGAATCTCCTGTGTGACTTGGTGATTTGGTGGAGGGCAGGGTATGTTGACGTATATGTGAGGAATGGGGAACCTTCACAAGTGAGTGTATTTGAATGTGTAAAAATAAAAATTAAAAAAATAAAAAAATCTCCCGTGTGAGGGATAGTGATGGGGAAGGAGGAGGGATCTAGAAATCTAGCCAAATCCCATCCTCTAGGGTTGGTCTGCTCAGCCTCTATCCTCCATTCTTGTGGTCCCTCTGTTTTTGTTTTTGTTTTGTTTTGTTTTATGCAATTTCTCATTCTGGAAAGCACAGTGGATCTGCGAGTCTCCTTCTACATGGAGGAGGCTTTCTGCTGATTCTCAAGCAGCTCTTAAAATGCACGACCAAGAATCAGAATTTCAGGAATGGCGAGGCTCTATTTTCTGGACCTGAAGCTGAGGACCAGAGAGGAGAAGGAGCTGGTTCTCAGAAGGTTCACTCCAGGTTCCATTCTACTGGGATAGAGGGGCGCCCTCCAAATTCAAAGCAGCTCCCACACCTGAGGCGGCCAGGTCCTGGGCTCACCTTCCAGGCAGAGTGGGTGGGGTCACTCACTTGGTTTGATTTTCACGGGTCTTTGATCTCATGAATTTTTCCCTGCTAGGGTTCAGGAGCACTTAGAATGGAACTTTGAGTTGAATCCCTGCAGCGAATAGCCTGATAGGGGCTGGACCTCTCCTACACTCAGGACCCGGTCAGGCCTCCGCCCAGGGGAGGAGCCACTGGAGGCCCCACCCTCCTGTGCCCAACAGTCCTGCAGCTCTGTCTTCCCCCCAACAGAGAGCCACTCCATCAGAGAGCGCTTGTGTGCGGGCATCCAAGGGGTCAGGGCTGAGAATGGTATGAACCTCTGAACCTCGGGGACCCAGAAGGCCATGCCCTGCTGGAAAGCCCGAGCTGAAGGCGGAAAGAACTTACCCTAACGCAACCTCGGCAGCTGCCTGGTAAGGGAACTGGGGGTCCCTCCTGGTGTATGGAGGGAGGGGAAGGGAGGGGACAGTCCAAATACAGCACCTTCAGGCAGAGAAGGGGGACAGACCTGGAAATTGCTGAGCACTTACTTCGAATAGGATCTCACCACAGTTTGAAGGACTATTGCTAACCCTCCCATTTTGCAGTGGAGGAAACTAAACCGCAGGGAGAAGTAGCATTACCTCAGAGCAAGAGCTAGAGCGCCTTCTGGGTGTTAGGAGAGCCCAGATGTTCCTCTCTGCCCCACCAGCCAGGGAGCCACCCCAGCCCCCACTCACCTTCTGTGATTTGCATACAGAGGACCCTCAGCAATCATGTCTTTTCTCACCTCTAATTCCGTCTGTACTCCTGCTGCCTAGCAAAGGATTCAGCCTCTGCTGAAGTGACTGAGAAGAGGGAACAGTGCCTGAGTCGGAAAGAGGCCAGAGTATGATACAGTCAGGTTCACAGTAGATTGTATGTGAAGGAGATTCTGGGAATGGGAGCTGAAACCCACACATAGTGAAGTTACCTTTTCTTCTCAGAAGCAGTCCAGAGAAAGGTGCCATCAGCAGCCTGGGTGACCCTGACGCTCTTTGTCTCACCCTGTCCTTCCTGAGGTGATGTCCAACTGAGTGCCCTTGATGTGGCATTCACAGTCAGCTGGTGCCCTGGGTGGCAGTGTGGACTGTGTTAGAAAGAGCTGAGCTTTGGATTCTTCGTGGGGTCGCTGAAATCC
Organism: Solenodon paradoxus; assembly: GCA_004363575.1. Classification (NCBI taxonomy): domain Eukaryota; kingdom Metazoa; phylum Chordata; class Mammalia; order Eulipotyphla; family Solenodontidae; genus Solenodon; species Solenodon paradoxus. Next base: position 9,007 of record RJWH01006941.1, on the reverse strand, counting down.
CATAGGAGACACAGAAGGGAAAAGGGAATGAAAATTATTGTTGATTGGGTGCTTTCTACTCCATTTGTCAGTTAGGGAAACAGAGAGGTTCATGACTCAGCTGCGTCTGAGTCCAAAACTCTCTTCTACAAGTAGTGGAAGACACTTTGCAGAGATTCCTTCCAAGAATGGAAGGAATGTATAGGCTCCCAGGACCTCCTGACCACCATGTTCCTTGTGGAATTGGAAGGTTAAATGGTTCCAGCCAGAATCTCCTTTGGTAGCTGCAGTCACTGCTCCAGGTAATGCCATTCCCTGCACCTGTATCAGAAGAGTGGCCTGAGCCTCCATCAGGCAGCGATGCACAGATCATCACTTCTTAGTTGGTTCTTCTGCCCTCTGGGGTGAAGATACCAGCTGCCATTGCCATTTGGGACATTTCTTAGGGGGCAGCCCGCTATCCCAGAGATGGGTTTTCGTAAAAGAAGGATCAGAGTCAAGGGAAATCCCATTCAGTTTGGGAAGCTGGGCCATCTTCCCACATGGAGTGCAAAGAATAGGGCTTGGAAGCCAGGGTTTGGAAGACCTGGATGCAGACCATAGACACTTCATTGCTATGTGCCTTCAACCAAAACCCTCCACGCATCTGATTCAACTCTAGAAATGAACACCTACTAGACCAGATCGTTATGAGAATTAAGCGAGACGCAACACCACCGTGGCACCTGGAGAGAGAGCATTGAGAGGACTCTCCTCTTTTCCTCCATTATGAAAGGAGGCAAGCTTGAGAAGATTCAGAGGCCCAGACCCCAGACAGCCTCTCTCCTAAGACAGAGCCCTGTCTTATCTGACCACGGGGGAAACACTCTTCAATAGGAGTCTCCAAGTTGAAAAGCAGATGGTTCTCCAGCTTACTTGATCCAGGACACTTTCTTATAAGGGAAGGAAGAATTCAATATTCCAAAATCAGAACAGAACTAATTCAGGCCAGACCAGGAGGAAGTCGAAGATGGTCATGGGCTGGAGGAGAGAGGCGTAACGTGCATGTGTCGGAGAGTGTCTATGGTGGCCTGGCCCCCGCTTCTTTGTCTAGCCTCTGAAGGACCCTGCTGTCCTTTGTTCTGGTCAATGCAAACACGTTCTTCAAGAATCAAATGACCTTCTCAGCGACTTTCATCCAGCTCTGTCCCACTCCTGCTGAAGGAGTTGACCATTCACTTACTTTGCACACCATGTATCATTTTATCTCAGCCACAGGCATATTGTTAGTACCTCACTTACACTCCTCTCTCCCCCACTAGATGGGGGTGCTAGTGATCTTCTCTACATGTCTGATTCTTAGGAGGACTCATTAGGCCTGTGGAAAATTGAATGAAAGTCATGGAAGCCACTCTGAATACCCACTTCCCCTGGATCTGAGGACCCAGGGAAGGACCAGGATGGGGAGATGGACTAAAAGGAGAAAGAGTGCATATGATCACTGGTGGATTAATAGCGTTGATCCAACAGCTGGTATTGTAATGGATGAGCAGAAAAGGGCTGAGGAGAAGTAAGATATGGTGCAGAAATCTAAGAGCTTACATAAGTGCAAAAAGGTTCATTATTGATTTTTCAATAGTCAAAAATTTGGAAAGAACTCAGTAGGACGTTGATAGCTTATAGATGATAAATAAATGTTGGGACCTTGGTCTTAGGAAATTTCTTTAGAAAGAATGAAAATCTATGGGAACTGATACGTGACAGTGTCACTGACGTTAGCAAAGCGGACGCAGCACAGGATGGTGGTGAAAAGCACCTGGGGTCAGCTTGGCCCCTCGCTTGCTGTGAAACCTTGGGAATGTGGTTTGTCCCTTCTAAGCCTGTTTTTTCCATTTGTAAAATGAGGAGAATGGTGACAACGAGGACTTCAAAGAGATGTGAGGATTCCAGAGGTCAGTCGCATAGTGCTCCCACACATTCAATAAGAGTTTGATACGATGATGACTAAGTGTGGGGGAAAGTAAATGAGAAACAAATACATGTCGTCGCCCTCATTTTACTTTTTAATTCTTTTCTCCATGCAAGGAGAGAGCCATATAAAAATATGTGTAGGTGTGCATCTGGATCAAATTGCTTTTGACAATGGTCATCTCCGAGACATGAGGCAAGAGCAAAGAAAGGAGAGAAGGTCTTACACTTTTTGAAATAAAACTTAGTTTTGAGAGAAGTTTTCAGTTCACAGCCAAGTGGGTCTCCCTATACAGATGCAATCTTCTTCAGTCAATCAGTCAACGTCCCCCACCAGAGTTGGGTGGTCTGTTGGTTAAATCAATGAACGTACCTTGACACCCTCTCCACTGGGCTTACACATTTCGTTTTATACATTTCTGTCTTGCTTTTTTTTTTTTTTATTAATTTTTAAAGAAAAGGTGCAGACAGGAATGAAGATGAGTTGGCAGACAGGCAGGAAGAGAGAGGAGGAAGAAGCATTTTATTTTACTTTTATTTAGTTGTTCCCACTGGTGGTTTTCTTCTGGGACTGGGACTCAAACCCAGGGGGGATGTGGCCTGCCCTTGACCCAACGGCTGCTCCACCTGGGCACACCCTTGTTTTCATTTCTACAATGAACATGAGTTTGTTGTCTCAGGAAGATAATAGTAGGTCATTCGTGGCTATACCCTAAGCCCCGAAATGACTGGACTCTGGAAAGTGACCTCGATCAGAGAGATTCCCACAGAAGAGAGACTGCTCTGTCCTGGGCCTGCCTGAGAACCCCCCACCCTGTCTCACCAGCATGATGGGTCACAGGCTCCCTGCCTGTGCTCTTTCAGAGGAATGTCTCATAGCATAGCAGCTCCCAGACTTGAGGAGGCCAGGCCCCGGGGTCACGCACACAGTGTTCAGGCATAGCAGCTACACAGCTTCAGGCTGGGAGAGCTGCCGGGTCCTTGGGCCCACAAAGCAGGCGAGCACTGGCGGTCAGGCAGCCGGCCTGGCTTCAGTCTCCTCTGACATTCACCAGCATGGCGGCCTTCCCATGAGCCTTCGCGCCCTTGTCACACTGTAGGGCTAACCTGCTCTCCTCACGAGGCTGCCATGAGCACCCAGGAGGTGGGTGGGAAGGTACCTGTGCATTCCTTGGCACGTGGAAAGTTCTTGAGAAGTTTTCTTTTCTGTCTGCGTGACCTGCTAACAGGCCTAGACCCTCAGATAAAGGGCCTGGTCAGGGTGAGTGGATAGTTGGTTTATTCTTCCTAGCAAAGTCAGGCCGGGGACAGGTCAGCACAGTGCCCCCACACACAGCCCAGGTTGAACTGGCTGTGTTTCTGGTGCAGGCGAGACACTGTCTAAACAAGATCTCCATCTTTATTGGGGTGGATTTAAAATGTGATTCTCTAAAAGGCAGGCAGGCAGAGAGCAGTGTTGTCTGAGAAAGGTCTAGAAAATGGCTGTTCTCTGTGCACATTGAGAATATACACCAACCAATCACCCACAGGGTGGAGAAGCTGGGCTGGGGGGACGTGAGCCTTTGGGAGTATCTGTCTCCCTCCCGCCCCGTCTGTTCCCCCAGGAGATCCCCACTTCCTCCTCTCTCTACGTGAGCAGCCACTCAACATGAGACACGGCCTCCACTTGACCGTCGTGTGTTTGAGTCTCTTCACTCAAAGGTAAGCTGTGCTGCCCGCCGAGGAATGGCCTGGGTCTGAGTTTGCTTTGTCGACACATCTGTGTTGGGATGGGTGGCAGCTCTTTCTAACTGCTGGTGACAAGCCAAAACCCAGTCCATGCACCTCCCCAGGGCTCCAGGACAACATAACCTGCTGCCATTTATTCTCTCTGGAGAAGTCCAATGGCCTTCCTTAATGGTCTTCAATGGACGAACCCCACCTTGCGTTTGGGGGGGAAGGTACTTGGAGGGTTTCCGAAATACCATGACATTATTTTGGAGGGTAAAGGGGTGACAACATGGAGCGGGGTGAGGGGCATATGAATTCAGCCACTGAAAATTAGAGATTTCTCTTCAGGAAAGTCTCCACTGGTACACACACGCACACGCACACGCACACGCACGCAAATACAAGCTAACTTTTACGTACCTAAAACATAAGAAACACAGAAACCCGTTTCCTTTTCCAGGATATGTGCGCAGGAGAATCAGTTCAACATTGAGGTCAGCAGAAGTGACACTCTCTCCCTGCCTGGCTTTGAGAATCTCACCGCAGGATATAACAAGTTTCTCAGGCCCAATTTTGGTGGTAGGTCATCCTTTTAGTCTAGGACATCGATTCAAAAGGACAGGAATAGAGATAATACGCAGAGGAGGACTTCAGAGGGTTTGGGTTGACGCCATTTTCTGATCTGCAGCCTGTGAAGGATGAGCGAAGATGGATGGGCTACTGTTGGGATTTTTCCTGTCACCTTGGAGAAAGCACTTTGCCTCTCCACCTACAGGATACACAAATGCTGTTCCCTTCTCCACTGAACTGGTTACTGGAACCTCCTAAGAAGCTCTTACACATATCCTTCTGCCTCCCACTTCTGGTTCAACTCCTGTCTTCCCAGAACAACTCTGCATGATCTTCTTGCTTCCACCTGTCCCTCAAGGCCACCGCACTCTCTGCCACCGGGATGGCCCTCCAGGGTCTCTTGTCTGCTCAGAATCCCTGCCTGCCTCCCAGCATCCTCAGCAGAGAGTCCAGACCCTTTGCATGGCTCCTAGGCCCTCCCAGCCCAGCCTCCACTCTCCCCCAGCTCCTCCCGTCCAGCCTCCCCCAGGTGCGCTCCAGCTTCCCTGGCCTCCCCGCCTTTGCAAAAGCTGTTTATCCGCAGACCTGCTTTTTCCAACTTGACTCCTTGACAAAATGTCACTTTTCCTTCATGTCTCACGTCACAGGCTTCCGCCCTTGAGAAGCCTTCCCCAGGTCCTCCAGACCCATCCTCTTCCTTTACACTTTATTTTGAACTTACCTCCACATCCTAGCCATTCTCGGATGATGCTGTCACCATCTCTGCCACAGGCTTTCTGTCTGTCTCACCTCTAGGCTGCAGCCTTGTGGGGAAGTCATGCTCTATTTGCCTCCCTGCACCAGCAGCAAGCAACTCAGGGCCTGACATAAAGCAAATTGTCAAAGACTATTTGTTGAAAGCATGAGGTGAGGGGAAAGGAATGAGACAACCACATACCTCTTCCCAGAGTCTCAGTCTCTCTGTTTATAAAGCACGAGACTGACCCAAGGTGACGTCTCAGTGGAGAGAGCAGAAAGTCATCGAACGAGCCCTGGAGTTGAACAGACCTCATTTTGGCTCCTGGCTTCAGTGTCTGCTGGGCACCTGAGCTGTCCCGCTCTGTAAGTGGGGACACAGCTTCTGCACAAGGACAGTGGGATGAGATGGTGTGAAGCACCAAGTGTGATGGCTGCACTCACATCCGGGCACCTTCTGTGTTAATCTTGCTTCTCCCTCAGACGATAGAATTCTCTGTTCAGAGAATTCATGGCTTAGTCCAGAGCCTCTGAGGAGCAAACACTGAGAAGGGAGTATCTGTGCATGATATTTATGGGGGGGTCTGTCTGTGAGCCAGTGTGGGCCCGGCAAAGTAGGGAAGTCTAGAGAAGTCAGACTGCCGTGGGGGTCTGACCCTGAGGGGGCAGGAAAGAGGGAGGGAAGGAAGTGTGGGCTCAGATGTCTCAGATGGCAGTGCAGCTCTGGCCGCCAGGGGCGTCTCAACTTCTTTGGGCCAAAGCTGCCCATCCTAGGAGTCTCCCAGGGACAGGCCTGCCTTCCTGTCTCTGCCGCTCTCAGTCACGGGTCAGCGTGTGCGTGTGTGCGTGTGTGCGTGTGTGTGTGTGTGTGTGTGTGTACCATGGGATGTGGCCTCAGGGTAGGTGTGCTGATAGATTTCAGAGCACACTTCCCATGTTGGAAATCAGAGACCCATTTTCATGGCCACACAATTCAGATTTAAGATCTTAACTCAAGGGACCTAAGGGGAGACTTCAGCCTGGTTCTCACAGGCTCAGCTGAGCCCTAGGAACGAGCAGACATCTGCACACACTATGCAGGGTAGGTCACTGAACAATATCTCTGCCTCCCAAATCCCAAATAATTAGGACAGGAGACTGTCCTTCTTGGTGTCTGCTTACTGGCCAACATGATGCGGAGGCTTTGGGCAGAGTCCATGCCGAGAATGGATCCTAGGAGATGTGAGGCCCATTACAACCTGGGATGAAAATGGGGTTCCTCGGTCAAAAAGAGGGGGAGGAAGAGCCCTCAGCGCCTTGTTATGTTCCTTTGGCACTCAGCCCTCTAAAGGATCCTACTTTTGCAGGGCAGCCGGGAAGCCTGTGGAGGGGCTTGTGGTTCTGTGTAAGGTCCCAGCCAGGTGCCCACCCAGGTGCTAGGGCTGCAAGGTCCTTGCGAGACAAAACCTTCTTTGGGTTTTTCAAGAACTGAGCCGGACAAAGCACAGGTCTGCAAGCAGGTCCTAGTGACTACTGCCCAGGACCTGGCTTTGACCTTTTTCCTACGAGAAAGCTGCCCTCTGGTGGCCTAGCTTCCTTCTGTAACTCCCGGGGAAGAAAGAGCAAGCTGGGGTCCATTGAGACAGCGAGGCCGCCCTGGACTCCACGGGGCTGGAGCTGGGTGTGTGGTCCGCTCTCCAGGTTCCTCTGGGAGGCAGTTAACAGTGACTGGCTGCCCGCTGTGTTCCAGATGCCTCAAGTTGACCCTGTGACCTTCTTCACCCACCTAATGGTAGGCAGCAGTAGCTCTGTTTCACAGGGGAGAAACTAGCACAGAGAGACTTAGTCATTTGCTCAAGGTCACACAGCAAAGAGGTGGCCACCCTGGCATTCAAATACAACTCTCTGACTCCAAGCTCCTCTTCTTGATGCTGCGCCATGCTGCCGGAGGGATAGAGAGCCACTTAGCACCACGCCCTCCAGCACCTTCCAGGGACTGCCCTCAAAAAGCTCTTCTTTTCCACTCAGTATTCATAATTAATTATTTTTAATTGCATTGGCTCTAAAATTCCATTTCCAAATTTCTACTGATATTCTAGGGCTTAGTTTCTTTTGCTGGATAGTTAGGTTGAATTATCGGAGTTTTACCAACCAGATGTGTGTGTGTGTGTGTGTGAACTGTGCCCAGCTGGAGGTGGCAGATTTATCCACTATACCACCAGGGTGCACCTGATTGGACGTTTTAAGCTTTCTTGGAATTCAGCCTCTCCTCTTTCTGGCTAATGTATTGTCACAGTTCCCTCTGCCAGCCCCGTTGTTTATGGCCAGTGAAAGCTATTGCATCTGTTAACCTTGTGAGTTCAGCAGTTCCTTTTCCAGAATTAACCTGGGTTACAGAAGAGAGGGGGAAGGAAAGGGGCGTGTTTGCGGAGGACCATCCTCGCTGTCCAGCAGGGCAGGCACTTCCCCTGCAATCCCTTTGCCACGACCCTGCAAGGAGGCTTACACACCCCTCATCCCATGTAAAGCTGCCCCCACTTGAAGATGAGAACACTGCAGTTTGGAGAGATGTGGCAGCTTTTCCCAGGGTGTCTTCTGACTCCTGGGCTTTTCTTCCACGTCTCCAGTCTCAGGGGAGTGGGCTTGCCTGGCCTGGCTTTGGTGATTGAAATTGTTTAGGGTTCCTGGAGAGGAAGTAAGAGTGAGGAGGTGGCCTAGAGCTCAGCAGTCTGGAATGCCATCTGGTGGGAAATTTCTTTAATTGAGGAGGAAGAAGTAATATCTGTACACAAATTCTCAAACCTCTATTACATTTCTCAATACTTAGGACTTTGCAAACACCATAGGAGACGCACTCCAAGCAAGCAGTCGCAAATACCACTCTGTGCTTTAAAGCGTGCAGTGATGAACACAGGCAGCCGCTATATCACTGTGCATTTCATTTTTCATTCAAAAGGGAGGCACATGCTATACCGCCATTCCTTCTGAGAAGAAGAAGATGGGAGTTATTAACCTTTTACTTTATATATTTCTAGATCATTGAACATTTTCAACAGGTCTGCACACCCTGGTGACCTGGCAGATACGGCCACCAGGCGTAGTCCACATATATCCTAAGGTCCTGGGTTCAAGACCCCAGGCGGGGGGAAACAACCCAGATGAACAACTAAATAAAATAAATGTTTCTGCCTCCTCTCTCTTCCTGCCTGCCTGCTTGGTTGCCTGCATTCCTGCCTGCACTTTTCCATTAAAAAATTTCCAACAGGCAAGTGTTACTTTTGTAAAGTTCATGTGTGTGTGTGTGTGTGTGTGTGTGTGTGTTGTGTTCAGAGGGTGCTGAGAAAACATGTTTGTTTCTGTGTAAGTCTTTCTGGTTTTTACTTCATTCTTAGGAGCACCAGTTCAGATAGCACTGAATCTGGACATCGCGAGCATTTCTAGTATTTCAGAGAGTAACATGGTAAGTGTGGCCCCTCCCTCTTCCCCCCAGGAGTCCCTCTCCTGTCTTTAGTGGCCGGATACTTTCCAGCTATTGCAAACAGAGCAGACATGCAGCCCTCCTCCCCTTGGAATGGCAGGAGTTGGAGACCTATCCTGAAGTTCAAAACATTGGCAGATTCTTGTAAAATAGATCTTCTGAGGGTCCGGAGGAAAGTGGACTCGAACGTCAGTGGGTGGGGTGGGGGAGGAACAAGGGAGTAACGTGAGCTCACTTGGTAAGAGATTCGCTTTGGCGGAAGACATAAAAATGGAATATCGCGAGGTGCCTTGCAGAGCAGGAGACCCACGGTGGTCACTGAACTTGGGTCAGTCATCCTTTCATTTAAGAGAACTCATTAAAGTGGGACACCCTTGTGGCTCAGGCGGCTGAGACAGCTGGAGTGTGGACCATGTTAAGTCCAAGAACCTGGGTTTGCCACCCAGTGCAGAGTGGGGTGAGGCAAAAAATAAACTAATAAAGATGCCTCTTCCTCCTCTCCCTTCCCTCCTTCCTTCCATCCTTCCTTCCTACCTTCCTTCCTTCCTTCCTTCATTCTCTCCTTCCCTCCCTCCTTTCCTTCTCTCCTTCCTTCCTACCTTCCTTCCC